>JAFIDM010005346.1:3361343-3447467 GCA_023159025.1 Thereuonema tuberculata
TATTAATCCAAAGTAAGTGCAATTTTAGTAGGCTAATTATATAATTTTTCATTTATTGGCCACCGGATGGCTGAGCAGAGCCGTTTCTAGGTGTTCTGCCACCCTAGGCGAGAACTGAAAAATGCCGCCCCCTCCCTTTCAAATGCCGCCCCCACCAAAAAAACAAAACAAAAAAAAACAACAGAATCTTCAATTCAACAACCAAAAAAAAAAACCGCAATCCTATTTTAACAACCAAAAAAAATACCGAATCCGTCCTTCGGCCGCCCTAAAATCTTGCCGCCCTAGGCGGCCGCCTAGTCTTGCCTAATGGTAGAAACGGCTCTGTGGCTGAGAATGACTTATGCTTCAAACTGTGACATTTAGATATTCGTTTTAATCGTAGTTTCTTCTGACTTTAGAAGGATAGTCATAAGAGTAGGAATAGTACAAGTGAACAATCGCAAAACGAGGAGTGTCTCCCATATAAGGAGGACATTAAGTACTGTATGGCTCAGAAAGTTGAGTTTTCAAAAATAAACATTCAAAGTGTGGAATTCTTTGAAATATTAATTAATAGTTGAAAATGGATTGATAACTCCCACAGTCATAGAAAATCCTTTGCCATTCCCAAAATCCGTTAAAAATTACAGAAGCTAATTCAGAATGGTGACTTTTCGATAATAAAAAAGTAAAAAAATTCAAAAAAGCTATTATTTGATATATTGAAATAATAACCTCAATTGATCCTACATGCATCCGACAAAGAATTCCGTCGGATTACATGAGGTACATTTTTGTATTCCGTGGTATTTTATTTCAATTTAGAAATAAACATCATTCAGCAAGGACGGACTGACACTGCTCGTCGCTAATCAGTAGATTCCTCATACAGGAAGGACCTCTTCTTCTCATGGTTTTCTGACCTTGGAAGAGAGGAATGAACAGAATACGATCTCCTCCGCCGACTTAAGATCCTGAAACCAACTAATTGTCTATTTTGAACTAGTTTTCAAAATGAATTCCTTGAAGCAAAAAAGGTCTCTTAATGTAAATGAATTACGTTAATATATCTATTTACAGCCATGAATGCCTTAATTAACCTAAGTAATTATTATTAAGTAATAGATATTGGAGGAGAGGAGATTTTTAGCTAAGAAAAATGGTAAAGAAGAAAAACTTAAGAAAAGGGAATAATCTCGCCTACAGGTGTCGCCACATCCACTCTGAATTGATTCGTATTTTGTTTTATTATCATTTTGGAATGTTTGAGATCATCTGTTATCCTAAAGCAGGAATTTAATTTGAAATATTTCAGTTACCCATTCATACTAATGATTAAGTGCAACGAAGGGATATCCAAAGTCATTTACTTTTTGGTCATTCCAAGTCAATTCAACCAGGCCATGACACCAACACCTCAGATTTTCATGAAACTTTTTTTACTTCTTATTACCACTAAATTAGAAACTCATGTAACATTTTTCCTCCCCAGGCCACATACTTTCTGAGATAAAAAATGGTAAAGTTTTGAAAAATTGCAGGTAAATGCTGTTTTTGAAGCTCCGCGTAAGGAATGCAGTATTTAAGGAAAAAATTCATAGCTCTGTCTGTGTATCATCGACATATCACTGTGAAAGTTTTACCACATATCAATAAAAGTGTATAAATTTAAGAAAAAAAAATGTTATATAAACATTGCTTTCCTCTGAGAGACACTAAATTTCATTAGTTTCGTTTATTAAGTGTAAAACAATGGCTTTTGAAAGTGAGCATTATGACCTGAGGCAGAGGAGTTATCATGCCCCCCCCCCCCCCCCTAACTACCTCAAAGTGTGGTTTAAAAAATTGTTAAAGAAAAACAGTGGGATTTTAACTGCTAATATATTTATTTTTATTTGTAAATTACAATATTCTAGTAAGCTCGGCTAATTTAAAATACATACGTCGTCATTATATATCATAATGATAACAGTTGGATACCAGGACACATTTGAAGACTCGCTCTGGTAAGCAGAAGCTTCACTGTTCCACCAATGCCATTAGAAGGCGAATTTCCATGAACTGGTTGCAAAAAATGTCCATGATGCTGTTAAAGTAAAGTCTTGGTTGAGGTGGCAAAGGTTGATAAAGGTTTTGCAGTTCATTGTATTGCGCAACACATCCGTCAGTGACATAACGTACATTTCTTACATCTGGAAATTTTTCTTTTAAATACTGTGTGATTAATTTTTGTGTTTCATATACAAAGGCTACATCATGTTCCAAATCGTCCTATAAGATGCAGAAACTTGAGACAAATAGGTCTTTCGATGGCTCGACATATGTATAGATTACCGCTGGATGTAGTGAACAACTGTCACATATCCAGTGATACCCTTGTGCTTCATAACATTATGCGGTGTTTTCACTAAAGTCTAGGAGAACAACAGCTGAATCAGGTTGAAAGTTCGCTTTCATTTCCTTTAAATAGTTTGCTTTGGATTTAGTTATGAACGAGTGAAGCACAATTACTTCAAGTCTCTCATTAAAGTAGTTAAATATTCATCCAATGTCACTGTGAATTTCAGCTGTTATGTCCTGTCTGTTGATATCCCAGAAATACATGAAACTTCATCTTCAGAGTCCCACTCTTCAAATTTTCCAAGTAGAAAGATTTTCAAATTTTCACTTGATGGGTATTGAGAGCAATGTCTCATCATGCAGTCTCTGTTATCTTTTGAAGGGACTAACGGATCAATCAGATTATTGTGCGTCTTTTCTATAAAACAAGCAGGAAGCAGAAGTGTTACATTTTGGTGGATTGTGTAGACGCATACAGAATATGTTCCAGAAGATCCTGCTAATACACACCATTTAGGACGCGTCGCACAGAATTTGGAGACGCCAATTTTAATGTTGGCATATGGTTCGTTCAAGTCAGCGAGTAATAATCTTCTTTGTATGTGTACATTTTTGGAAATGCTGGCTTTATCCTTTTGTCCTGGCATGACTCGACAGTACTCATCATCTTGATAATCACTTAGTGTTTTCCCATTTCTTGCTTCAGGTAAAGCCATTGATCTTGTGTCTTTTAGAAGTTCTCCTGCTTAGTCACTGATATGGGACTCTTCCTTGACTGCTCTAAGAAGTAGGAGCAAACGTCGACAGTTGTATCTTTTCTCACCATGTAACTGAAGTCTGAAGTTTTGTTTTAATTACATCTACCAGTACATTCATATTTCTTCAGTTCTACATCCATATCATTAGCTGTTTTGTTGTATATCTTTCGGCAGTTTTTTGGTGTCCCTTTGGAGAGAAAATTCCATTTCTACAACTTAACTAATCTTGTTTTTTAAATTATAACAAAACGACTCAATTTTCTTTTTGCAAAGGCAGATTTGCTGTGTGATGAAATTCCATGGAATTTTAAAGGAGACTGTCGTATCTCTGTCACTGATGTATTAATTTTCTCTATTGTTTCTTCTTTGGAAATTGACGTTATGAAATCTAAATTACAAAGACTTTGTTGGCTGTCACTATCTATACTCAGTTCTTCAATGCCTAATTGTTGGTGTTTCTGTACCTTTGCTCTACATGCATCACATATCTTCTGTCCAGGAATTGATTTCACAATACCTGAAATTTTATTCATTTTCTCTGAAAAATCAAAGGTTATCTTTCTTAATGCTTTTGTTATTTTTTTCTTGTGACAATTAAATGGATCAAAATATCTGGTTAGTTTTGTACTTCAGATAGAAGGTTTTATGATGTTCACAAACGTTCAGTAGAACTTCAGAATTGACTCCATTCCTTGCAGTCAAAAGTTCTTTTTCTAATGTACTTAATGTCTCAATGTTTATCAGCTGTGTAGCTTTTCTTTTGGACTCAAGTTCCACTTTCTTCTCCTATTCAACACCTTTCACAAATGGTTCAGTTTGGGCATTTTTTTAAACTAATATTTTAAAGTAAGATACTAAAAGAACTTTTTTTTGAACGTTTGAACAGTAAACTGATTTGAAACTTTTAACTTAGGATCAACCTACATCTAAACACTATCAAACAAATAGCAACTTATAGTTCCTTCACTCAACAATAGATAGCAGATGACTGAGACTGACTATATATGGCTGCCATCTAAAGACCTATTTGTCTCAAGTTTATGCATCTTACAGGACGATTGGGAGCATGATGTAGGCTTTATGTATGAAACACAAAAAATAATCACAGTATTTAAAAAAAAAAAGAACAACCGGACACCTGTGTAGGGTCGTGCCATTTAGGGTCATCTGACCGAATAGAGGTCAGAAATATATTAAGTAGGTCATAATAAGAAATAAAGTCAATGGGATCACATGTCCAGCTCTTACCATTGCCGAGTTCTTGACCAAGTCAGCTGAAAACTTTGATTGCAAATTGCTCGGCCATCGTAGTAGATTGAGCTCTTGGTTTTTGCCGCAATCATCAGGCCGTTTTTTGGACCCGCACAATGAATTAAACTCTACGTGAGGATCATGTTTTCCTCTAGCATCCATATTCGGGAAAATCGTTTTCTCCGTCGAAATCAACTTTAAAGTTAAAAATTCACTTTACGATATGACCAACTTAGGAAAACGATACGAACTTCAAACTTCGCATACATATACCTTTCCTTCTAATGGCGTTGGTGGAACAGTGAAGCGTCTACTGACCAGAGCGAGCCTTCAAATGTGTTCTGGTGATCCAACGGACTCAACCGAAAAACTTCTCAATTTCAAGACATGAGTTGAAAACATAAAATTCTGGATGATAAAAAAAGATTTCATGAAAATCTGAGGTGGTGGGTGTCATTAGGATATTTTTTTGGTTGAATTGACATGGAATGACCCTTTTGAGTAAAACAGATTGTGTTTGAAGACTGCCTGAATCTAAAACACGGTTTATTGAAGTTTTTGCTGATTTGGTTGTCTTTCTAAAGTATTTTTACTTTAGAACTAGACGTCACTTCGCTCCGGAAGCCTCGCAACGGAAAACATCATTTTATTTCTTCAAAAAAAAACAAAAAAAACAAATGACATCAAGTAAATTTAAAATAAAAACTAATGTTTAAATTCTAAAGAATACATGCAATACAATATTGACATTCATTTATAACTGGGAAATTTGCACAGTTGATTTGGCCATGCCAGAATACTTCTGTTGCCTGGCAACGCGCGTGACATCACATTGTTTCGGGCAGAGTTGACCATACAACAATACTAATGTTGCCTTGCAACGCGCATGCGAACTTCAGTTGTTGAGAATATACGCACACACGCTGTTGTTTTAATAATATCGATATATTTGGATTAATTAAACTTACAACGATTTCATGGAGGTTTTTACATTTCAGCTACTTTATTTAGTTTTGTTTTAGGCAATTTAGGGTATATTTGTTTTAATTATCTTAAACTGTTAATTTTTTTGTAATGAACCACTTGAGTTTTACGACCTCACCGACGTCACGTATGACGTGTTGAGAACATGCTGAGATATCTTGTGGGATAAACAAACAAAGTCCAAAGGGCGAGTATATAGCTGACAGTGTGAAGTACTCAAAAAATCGTCGAATTTTGATATTTCAAGACGGAATGGTTCAGTTCTGTGCATTTCCTTATTGTAATAATTCTGTAAAAACGCTTGGAATTCCTTCCACAAGGTTTCGTAAATCTACGACAAATGTGCGAAATAAAAATTCGGCGGGATGTACGAAGATCGCCTATTTCGTACTGCAGGCGAGTTTGTTCGAAACATTTTTTACCATTTAATTATTGCGTGATAATTCCGAAACAGGAAAGTTTTGAAAAATAGAGCTGTGCCAAGTGTTTTTTTCCTTCGATTTACTGAAGAAAATGAAGTCACCAACATGTAAACATAACTATTTAAAAATAGATAAGAAAGCAGTTTCATAATTTGTATATACACTGTCCGGCCACTTTATTAGGTACACCCCTGCTGTGCACACAAATGGTAAGGGCAGTGTCATGGTGTGGGGGATGTTTTTCTGCAGACGTTGGGTCCATTGATACCTCCGGAGGCACGTCAGGATGCTAGAGCGTACCTAAACATCGTAGCTGTCCAAGTGCAACCGTACATGTTAACAGTTTATCCTCATGCAGATGGCTACTTCCAGCAGGATAATGCTCCGGTGCACAAAGCCCGAATCACTATGGGATGGTTTTGAGGAACATGACAGCGACTTTTCCTTGCTGCAGTGGCCCGCTCAGTCCCCGGATCTCAGCCCAATAGAAAATTTGTGGGATGAGCTGGAAGGGGCTGTTCGCTCCACGCCTACACCTCCATCAAATCTTCAGGAACTGCATGACACTCTCATGTCTGCATGGTACACAATACCTCAACAACGTTTTCGGTATCTTGCGGAATCCACGCCTCGACGAATGCAGGCTGTTTTGAGCGCTAAAGGAGGCCCAACACGCTACTAGGTAAGTGTACCTAATAAAGTGGCCGGACAATGTATTTGCAAAGATAATTTAAAACTCTGAAGAACACTGTAATATTCAGGTCTTGAGGATCGTTTTTTGTAATTCCATAGTATGTAATTTTTCTGACGAGGAATGTTTTATCGAATTACTGCTGTATTATTACAAGAACTTCAGCAATAGATTGTTTTTTTTAAGAATACATTGATTACGGCCATTTCAATAAAAAATGACAGTTTTATTCAAACTTAAATTACAAAGCTAAATTTGCAATTAAATAGAGGTTTTTTTTGTTATTATTTCTATTGAAATATTTCTATTTTAAATCTATTGAAATAAAAATACACAATTAAAAATTTATTTGCAATTAAATTACCAAATTTAGTTGGTATTTTTTTTAACCCAATACGTTCTGAATTTCACTCTTTAAAATTAATTAACTGCTTGATAATAAAAAGTTATAAATATTGTCTATATAAAAAAATATAATCTCCTAGATTTTTTTTTTAGGTTCATACTTTCTGACATTTTATTACAAAATCGACAGTTACAAATTGTCGAGAATTAAGGAACACTATTAAGAGTGTCAGGAAAAATCAAACAAAACAAAAAAATAAATCACACACAATGTGATGATTATTTAGGCAAAAATATAAAACAAAAAAATAACAGTAAGACAAAAAATTTAAACTTTACAAATCATTCCTTGGAATGAAAGACAAAATTGGACAGAGTAAGAAAAGGGTCGAATGGCTGTAGCGTCCTACTGAATTGGAGAAGGAATTAAAGAATGTGGCGATCTATATCTTAAATAGCGCAATTTAACTTATGAATACGAAATAATACGTTAGGGTCATTCCACGTCAAATCAGCAAAAAATTTTGAAATTTCTCAGGTGACCCTCTCCGATTTTAATGAAATTTGGCACAAAGGTACCTTCACTCCTTATATGAAAGCCTACCAAATATTATTGTCTTAACCTTAAACATTTCTGAGAAATAGCATTCAGAAGTAAGTCTGCAGTTTGTAACTGGTTTTCCATAAACTTTTCGGGCATTTTTAAAGCTGTATAAATAAAGAACTACTTGAGCTAGAAAAACAAGCTTTCATAAACTGAGAATTTTTTTATATATCATAATAAATAATGCATTAAAATTAGTTTGAGGCTTTTAGTTTTTCTGAGATAAGCTTAGAAAGTAGGCATTTTGTAGTGTTATCAAAAACAAAAGTGAATTTTTAATCCTTCATAGATTTTGAGAATAAAGCTGGATACGTATGAATTATAAACAGGAACTTTTTAGGTACTTTCTGATACATGAGATAAATATTTAGCAATTCCGTTAATTTTTTAAAAAACTATGAGGTTCTGAAATTGGCAGTAAAGTGAAAAGTAGCAAATTTGGCTTATTTTCAATCGACTATTTAGTAACGTAGACAATTGAATTTAAAGTTGAAATTTTGTCCAGAGTTTCATATTCATGCAATGAAAATATGGTATAAAATTCAAACCCCATCGAAATCCTTTCCCTTTCAAACTTAAAAGAAATGGAGTTACGCTTTTGGGCAAAAAAAAAACAAAAACAAGTTGAAATGGTTTTCAGAAGCAACAAGCTATTTTATTTATGAAGTCAACTTTAATAACATCTCTCTGTAGGGAAACTCTATTTTAATACAATAGTAAATATAATATTTATGAATTTTCATTTTGATAGAAGCGTTAAAATTTTTTTTGTAAAAGTTCTGATCCAATTCAAACATCTATCCACTGTGAGTTTGGGAGCTTTCACTATGCAGATGATATTTGTATATGGAATCCAAATTTTGTCTCATGTACAGGGCCAGGAAAGTAAATGGGATTCTGCAGGTGACATACAGTTAATTTCAACATCGTTATTTTCATCTGACTGTTGAATTATATGCCTTACATGCCATTCCTTCTGTTGATTCCCTCTGTTGACAACTCAAAGGCATGTTTTTGTTTATTTATGTGCAGTCGTTGGTTTTTCATTTATTAAAATTTACTTATATTCATTTAATTAAAATTAAGATTTAATTTTCATTAAAATCGGAGAGGTCACCTGAGAGGCATTTGCCATTTGACGTGGAATGACCCGTTAATATTAGGAAATTGCTGAACTTGTTTTACAGTAACAGAATATTAACAATACAAATGTATAATAAATCACTAATGTGTGAGATTCTGATAGCTAACAATGTAATCAAACTATCGTAGGTTGTATCCAAACTATCGTAGGATACGTCACAAATGCTTTACAATACAACCTACGATAGTTCTGTTACATTGTTAGCTATCAGAATCTCAAACATTAGTGATTTTGTATTGTTAATATTTGTATGTTATTAGTTAAGCCTATGTTTTTCATTCTATTATCTTTTCATATCACCTGAAGAAGGTGACATACCTTCGTAACATGTAATGAAGTTCTATATTTATTATTTATCTCTTGTATTTGTGTGTTTGGTCCTGTAGTTTAATATTTTTACACACAGTATGGATAAAGTGTATATCTTTTATTGTAGTTATTATTAGTGTTAGTAGTAATATCGTGGACTTTCAATTGCAACTGTCAGTTTCTATATCACATTTCACATCACCCGGTGTAAGTGAATGATAATTTAAGCTGCAACACTTGGATCACAGTTTGATTCCCTGAGCTGTTTGTGTTTTCTTTTTCTTCTGTGTTTTCTCAGGTGTAGAATATCGCCGCCTCCTCGCGTTGTTTTCAATTGGAAAAGGATTTCAAATCTTGGATATAGATTAGATAGAAAACAACATAGCTATAATCACTGAATTAATAAAAAAAATCCACTACTGAAATAAGGAAAATATTAAACTACTATTGAAGACAAACAATATTTTGTTTATTTACTTTTAGAACACAACTGTCTATTAATAGAATGATTTTTCTTTATTGAACAATTAACAACGCAATTACAAGATTGGACGGCGACAACATTGATGGAAATCACATTAGAAGAAAAATGAAACAAATGATATTAAAATAACTGCATATTTCACAGACACACAATAAGTAGGAATTATATTAAAATGTAAAAATATAGAAAGACAAAAAAGAAGTATCCTGTTCCCTTCCTATAAACTTTGGTGTGCAAAATTTAAACACAAATCTTTAAAACAAGAATGTATATAAAGATAAGCTAGAATAAATGTAATGTACAAAATGAATATATTGATATCCATTATTTTTCAACAGGAATACATAGTAATTACAGCTATGTAGCTAAAAAACAACTACTTTACATGTACTATTAAACAGCTGTAGAACTACTATAGACAGGACTCGCAAGCCACTAAGTAACTATGTACAAAACAGCTGAAAAAAGTATATAACGATTGGAAATGTTTTATATACACGAGATAAGAAAGAAAAAAATAGATAAAATTTCTACCCGAGCAAAATGAAAATTAGATCTACCATGACATTTAAATAATTTTGACTAGAAGGAAGTTTTACTTTTAGGATAGGATTTTCTATATTTACATATAACAGTTATAAAGGAATCAAGGTTTTGAATGTTGCAACTGAAGTAAAAAATATAAAAATTAATAACCCAAGAAGTTGTTTTTCTCCAGTTTCGATTTAAGACATCAACTGAAAACTTAGTAAATGAATCATTTCTTATCTTTATTCGAAAACTTTGCATAGTTTTCCAGTTTCATTGAGCACTGGAATGGAAATCATAGATAATGGGGATTTAATTGATGAACTCATCGATCAATTTCAGACAGAACATATTTCCACCACTTTTTATACAAATAATCTGCAATGGTGAACAACCGACACAAAGACAAACCTGACGAAACCTTTCCAGCCTTTAATATCTTAGGATTCCTTTAAATGTCAAAAGGGTTCTTGGATTGCATTCATCGTATCTTTATTGAATGACGTAGAAAGATGTTCTTTGTTCCTGTAGGGATCTGATCATCGCTCTTTATCTTATCTACTGTTATTATCATCACGAAACTATCTCTGAACATGTGTTCAATTTATTATTTTTGATTTCCAAATGCTGATGAAAAGGTTTTTTTTTCTAACACTGCTCGAATCCTGTGATATCACTTCTTGTTTTCCTGCTGTAAGACTCTATTACTCTCGTTGACAGGAAGAATCTGAAGATATCCTAAAAGAATTCCATGTGAAAAGTGTTCTGGATCACCTATGTACAACATCCTGGAAAGAACATGTTCTCCGAATGAATAATAGTAGACAATTCAAGAAATGACTCAAGTAGGTCTATGTTCTTTCTGGCAAAAGAAGTGTGTGGGAAGACCAGCGACACCATAATTACATCAATGAGGCTAATATTGGATTGGACGAAGATGATGAACTTGAATCTGTTGGATGCAGACATCTCGAGGTATTTCTGTTTTGTCCAAGAATTCGTTAACATCTGCTGTTACCAGAGTTGCTGAAATGCTGCCATTGGAAGATAAGTTGTTGAAAGTTTTCATCGAACATACATCTGCTTTATTTGAACGTCCCATTTATTAAAATTTAATCTGGATT
This sequence comes from Thereuonema tuberculata, assembly GCA_023159025.1. Lineage (NCBI taxonomy): Eukaryota > Metazoa > Arthropoda > Chilopoda > Scutigeromorpha > Scutigeridae > Thereuonema > Thereuonema tuberculata. The sequence continues at coordinate 3,372,310 of JAFIDM010005346.1, forward strand.
AAAGTTCATTAATCTGTCTTTTTGTTCATCAAATAACTTCCTGTCGACACCATAAGACAAATGGTTGTGTTTTTACGTCACTTTCTGCTGAATATCAAACTGAAGTGAATCATCTCGCAAATAAACCAAACTCCTTTTGGTTCCTAATTTTGTAGTGTCTTCTCCTATCCAGACACTTCTCAAGAACTCACAAATTATTGGTTGTGCTTCTTCGACGAATCAATGAGCTACAATATAGGTAATGTCGATGCATTAATAGTATGTATTGTAGTACGTTTCGTTGTCTTTTCACAATAGTCTGGCTGTTTTGGAATTGTCTATGGACATCAAGTTACCACACAGACAAAGTAATGAGAAGTATATATATACATACACAAGGTGATTCACGAAGATAGGCAGAAACTTCGGGAGCTCATTCTACATGTAAAAGTAAAGAAAAAAAGTTATATAAACATAGGTTCAGAAATGCTTCGGTATTGAGTTACGGCTAGCGAAGGATTTCGTCCATAATGTAGTACAACCATATCCACATGGACTACACCTCGGTTGTTAGCTCTCATAATAAATCAAAACAATGCAATTCACATTATTGTTGAACAACTGTTATTGTATTGCCAACTTTTTTATAGTGGATAAGCTTCAAACTACTGGGAGATATAGTTCTGCGACATGTTTCATTCGATTTTTCAGGTAAGTGGTTTTCATAAGTGGTTTCTTATGGTTATAAGAAACCACTGATTTCGCCCCTTAATTTACCTTCCCAGACTTCCAGCAAGTCTTCATTTCACCCAGGGTACTATATTATGGGTGAAATCTTTCGCTAGCCGTAACTCGATACCGAAGCATTTCCGGACCTAGGTTTATATAACTTATTTTTTTCGCCCCTTAGAATGAGCTCCCGAAGTTTCTGCATATCTTCGTGAATCACCCTGCATATATAAATTGTTGTTTATTGTTTATTTCTAGTAAAATTAAGATTTTTGTAAAAATTATCACTTTTGTAATAAAAGAATTATCTGACACATAAGTCAAATTTGCGTTAAAAAAAAAGAAATTTTATTGAAGCGTTGTCAAACAATTGATTGTTTGTTCACACCAGACATTAATAAATTCTTCCAAAATCAATAAGAAGAAGTAAATGACAAAGAACAGGGGAAGAAACAAAAACAGGAAAACAGTTCAGTCACTGAACAGCAAATTTTCTATTTTAAAACTAAAATCAATCTCATTGAGTTATGAAGTATTTAGAGCAAAATCTCTGTTCTCATGTTTTTTGTATTTATTATTAAAATTTAAAGATCAAAATATGTCCAGTATAACTTCTTAAAGCCGTTGACATTATTTGATAATTAATATCTTTAATAATGGTTTTCTATTGACATACGTTTTATTATTAGCCTCTGGGGGAGGTTCCTTGAGAATGTGTTTTTCGAGAAGCTTCTAAGATTACATGGAAATCCCCGACTGGAGCAAAATCCTCTCTAAGACAACCTCATTCTAATCAATGACGATTTATTTATTTCAACATCTCCAAGTGAATGGAGGATATAAGAGAGAAACAACTGCAATTGAAATCATCCTGGGGAGGATTTGCTTTCATAGAAGATATCGAACCAAAGGAGGTCCTTTTCATTTATCTCTGAACAAAAATGTAGATTTAAGATGAATAATTTTCAATGTCGAATTTTATTGAACGAAGGATGTTAAAAATGTTGTTGGGGAAAATTACTAGTGTTGTAAAAGTTGTTTCTAAAAACCAGACACAATGAAATGTTTTCATTCCATTATTTTGCTTCCTTCAATATTTTTAGTTCTTAAATTCACAGCTATTTAAAACAATCGTTCATTGTTCTCGTTTCTTTTGTGAATCAAGAAATTAATAATCTTTTAAGATCTGTTTGCGTTTTAAGTAATAATTATTGTAATTGTATACAAGTTAAAAAAACAGCCCAAAGAGATTAAAAGAAGGAGGTGAAGGAAGTCAGTCAATCCCAGGACAAGATCAGATGGCAAAATACGTCCATTTTAAAACTTCTTTCAAAACATCACGAAAGAGATTGTTTGGTTTCATTTGGAATAAAAGCTTTGTTTCTTAAAATCCATTAGATAATAGGAAGGGTTGTTGCAGTTTTGGATGAATAGTAAAGTCATTTCCAAATCATTCATAAAAAAGTTGTTTAATAAATAAAATTAAATAATTGTGCGTGAAGCGTACATACACTGAAGCTCGGTTATAACGCGGTCGTTTTTCGCGAATTCGGATATAACGCGATTTGGTCTTGGACCCCTTCTATTTTGGAAAAGGTGTAAAATTGAAAAATTTACCGTTTTTTCGCCAAAATCAAATCAAAGGTGTAAATTAATATGCTTATTTCCTTATTATTTACAGTAATTGAGACTCTATACCCAACCTAATATCACGAAAATGCGTCAAATACAATATATTTTTAAAAAAATAGCAGAATCGCGGACTTTTTCGTTTAACCAAAATGAATATCGAGATCTATTTTTTCTGCCAAGGACAACCCGTAAAGACGCCCAGGTAATCTAATAGGCGTATGAATATCTAGTTTCGATCCACGTGACTCGTCGTTTGTACAAGATGCCAAGATGGCAGCGCCAAATCGATTTTGGCTAATATAACCCATCAAAGTGTTGAAAAGGTAATTATTTATGTATTTATAAATATAAAATTCTCTCACATAGCTCTGAATGATGTAGGTAATCGCAAAATGACCATTTTAAATCGATTTGGAATCGTGTGGGCGATAATAAGCAGGGATATACGACATTTGACGTCGCGAAGTAATAAAAGTTCGATTATATCGCGATTATATCGTGATCTTCGAAATCTTGGATCCGAAAGATCGCGTTATAACCGAGCTTCAGTGTATTAATAAAAACGTATTATATAGTGACAATGTACTGTGAAGCTCAAACACTTGTGAATGAAATGATCACAATATATGCTGCTCCAAGAAACTACAACAATTGGATATTCCCTCTTAAATAATGCTCCATTCTCCTACGACTGTCTTCGAAGGAAAGAAAATATACATCCAAGATAATAAAATGCAACCCAATAGTTAAAGAGTAGTTTTTGCTTGACTATTTCTTTCTTTGTTCTAAAGAAGATTTGAAAGAAGATAAAATGAAGATAGGTTATGATGGCGAGTCGTTTTTTGCCAAATACTTAAATGTTAGATTTCCTGATTTAAGTTAAACAGAATTGTGTGTGTGTATGTGTGTGTGTGGGTTTTTTTTTTGTAAAGAATAAGAAACAAATGATATTCCTACAGAAACTGACATTTATTTGCATGAATACTGTGTCACATATACACATATTCACATATTTATTGCAATAAATATAAGAAATTGTAAATACAATCTATTTTTCATCGTTTTGAACATGCATTACTGAACAACGTTAAGATTGAATATTTTACATGTGAATTGAACAGTGACTGAACCAGTCAGTGGCGACACCGAGTGGAAGTTGGAAACATCGAGATCCCGCTAGGAAGGACGAATCAAAAAAACCAAATCCCTGTAGAACACAACTGAAGGACAGGAGAAGTTCAAGCACTAGTCCAGATGGAATGCGATCTTATTATCCGTCCAAAATTTATCAGGAGACTTGGGAATGGAAAGGATTTCTTAGAAACAAAGTAATTCAAGTTTCTGTTTATATTTGAAATGAAACTAATTGTAGGAGTCCATTTTAACAGTTTTGTCCCTCCGTCACAATGAATAGATCACGAATTGAAACAATGAACAACTATTGTAATAATCTGAAATCAATTATGTAAAGTAAATACATGTAGTTTTCTTAAAAAAAGACGAAGAATCTTGTGGAGATCTGTTTATTTCCGAATTTAACAAAATTGTGTCGATTTCGTATTTTCATAATAATTTTGCTTCATGTTCACTGAAGTATAAAAAAAAATAAATAAAAATTTAAATTCATCTCTAGTTAAGTTTGTGAAGGCAGAAATGAACTTTTTTTAACAATAATGATAAGTTTTAATAATATTTTTTTTAATAATGAATAAATATCTGAAAGGATTCTTTCGAAATTAAAATCTGTTTTAAATGTTTAACGAAGTGAAAATAAGTGTTTCTCTCAAAATCCGTTCCATCCCAAATTGCACGACTATTTTGGAGGGAAAATGCTTTGAAAATATCATTCCATACTTTAAGATATTTCATTAGAAAGATGAACTTAAGGAATAGGAACTATTTGTGTATGGTAACGTCCGTCAGGAGGAATCTTTAACACAAGGAATAGTAACGGAATTTGGTCAATCGGAAAAAGATAAGGTTCAGATTAAGAATCAAATAAGTATAGATTGTTCAATTCTCCTGACCCTCTAAAAGCTGTTCTCACAAAAGTTCTAGAATATCATAAAGTCAAATAATGCATTTTTTTATTTTTTTATGTTTTTTTTTAATTTTTTTAATTTTTGTTCTAGGAGAAAGAGAAAATCTAACAAGTCAACAAGACAACAGTTGACGTGACGTAGGCAGCGATGGGAGAAATGGCGTCCAAGAGAGTTGGTCTCAGTTCGCCATTTTGTTCTACATCCATCTTATTTTTGTAAGGAGAAATGACTTTAAAAGTCAGGTGAGGAAACATTTGGAATAAAGTAAAAGTTATGGAAGAAGACAATTAAAGGTTCTGAAGGTTGTTTTCGTACTGTAGACGAGTACTACAGACATTGATAACCTTCACCAATAAGACCAACTGCCGTACAGAAAGAAAAACCAGGAAACGATTAATAAGGAGAGTTTAATTTTGATTGCTGATTTTCTTTTTGTGATCTCTGCAAATAAGAAACACTAAAGAAATCAAAACTGGCGGAACAGAAACCAACTCTTTGAAAGCCTCAATTAAAGTATGGGACAACCTCATAAAGGTGGGACGACACACGGTGCCTGACTAGAAATAAACAACAAAGTTGTCTTAGTCCATACTATGTAAAAGATATAGATGGTAAAAGTTTACAACATCCCATTTTGTTAAATTACAATTTAACTTCATAGGATTTTTATTTTTATTTCAGCTAAAAATCATTCCTTATTCTACCACATGCTTGGCATATTTAGATTGGACCGATCCTTCAAACCCTGCAGTTTCTTCCAAACTATTGTAAATATATTATATATATATATATATAGAATTTTTTTTAAAAGAAAGAATAAATGATGTTCTCTGAATATCAGTGAAAATGCAACCAAGACAGGAAAGTGCTCAGCACTTAAATAATGTCATTGTCAAAAAAATAAACATATAAATAAATTATATAACCTAAAAGTATTTATATTTATATATATATTAACCATATATGAATATATTTTATAAATAATTTGAAATATACCTCTTTTTAATTATTCTTATACAAGCAACATTATTGGCCACGGGCTTCAACTAAAACACAGACAAACAGTGGGTTGTTAAGTTCAAGATCATTCCAATGCAATCCAATTTCCATTCGAATTCTGTCTGTGATCAGAAATTCAAGTCTATCTAAATATCAACAGAGAATACACAGAATACTTTGTACATAATCTGCTAATAAACTGACTTAATGTTACTTTTATTTATATTAAATATTAGAGTGCAAATAGCAGGTTTTGCTTTGTCAGACAAATAAGTTCAATCACTGACCTAACAGATACTTTCATTTTTTCCCTCTGTTTCAGTTTGAATCTCATTAATTTTTTGACGAAATGAAACACAATGGAATTTTTATTTATCGATTGTTACATTAATCAAATTTTTAAGATGTCATTGTTTAGTTTTAACAGACAATTAACATCTTTAAATTATTCAACTTATTCACAATTGATTTAAGTTGAAATTGCGAATTACATTATGCAGTTATTTACAAAATGTAAATATTTAATTATATTATTTAAATCTTATCAAATTTTACAACGGCAGGGATAATGGAATTTAAAAATGGACTAATCAGGCGTTTGGTAGCTCATTTTTTCGTTTTTTTTTTCTTCCCTCAAAGACAACTCTTATTACTGATATATAACTAAAAAAATGGGACAAAAAATCAGCAGAAAAAAAATAAGAAGTAAAGAAATTGTGTTTTCTTTCTTATCCAATTACATTTAAAAAGAAAATTATAAGAAAAATATCAATAAGACCCAAGATTCCAATTTTTTTTTAATTTTAAATATTTTAAGAAATCCCATAAACCGACAACTAACGAAGGCGAAATTTTCAATTGGGCCTATCTTTTGAAAATAGTTTGCATTGGAATATCTCTGACTTGATCAACATCTTTAACATTTATTTTTCACTCTAGAATTCTAAAATAATAAACAAACTTTGATAGATCTGATTAGTATGCAGTAGTCTAAAATCTAAAATATGTTTAAATAAAACTCTTAAAAATAGTCCTATTTTGTTAAAACAAATACAACTTAGTACTGTTAGAAATACAAACCTATTTTTTCCACTAAAAATAAACAATATTGTACTCCTTATTTTTTATAAATATGTATAAATAGAAATGTATACAATTTACAATTTGTACTTTAAAGTCATCTGTTGAAGAAAATAATAAACACTTTGGTGTAAAATTGAACTATTTACGAGATGAACAGACAGCAAAGGAAAATACTCAATTACACATACAAGATATCAAAGAAAAAAAGAGAGACAGAAAAAGATCCACCCACGCATTCCTCAAGGACCCATTCCTTTTCTGTCTTTCTCTTGTGTCTCTTTCTCTCTCGAAGAAAAACAAGAATGAAGTAACTATATAGTGTTTCTGTGAATATAATTCCTATTTGAGTTCATTTCAATTACGTTTAAATAAATTCCTTCCATTACAAATCTTTCATGGTTTTAAAATAGTTTTGGTAACAAAAATATAAATTATTATTATTATTATTATAACTTCAGTGTTTCATAAAATTATTTATCAACAGTGACGCAGACACAAACATTTTGTCACTGAAATAAAAACAAAATGGACTGAAATAAGGAAAAACCATAGATTTTTTTTTCTTTTCTTTTCATATCTTGGCACAAAGACAAATTAAAAATAAAAATCTTTTGATCTAGAAACGAATTTATACTTTTATTGAAATGTAACAGCTTATTAATATCTCAAACGAATAATAATGCAACAAAAGAAAATAATTATAAAAAACGAGAATAGAATTCAGAAAAAAATAGCTATATCGTTTAGTGTAACACTAATGTCTGAATCTAAACACTTTACAATTTCAATTCCCGTAATAATAATAATAATAATAATAATATAATATCATAAAGAAAAAAATAATTCCCTAAAAAAAAACAAAAAAAAACAACCCACTAAATCTATGTTTAATAGACTTTTTGAATTTACGAGTTAGCGAAAACTCAAGTTAAAATCAAAATTCGGGGCAAGGGAAGGGTGAGTAAAAAGAAAATGACAAATTAGTTTTTTATCGGAAGACGAATTGCATCATGGGAGAAATGGACAATTTTAATGACTGGTTCGACCAACACAATGAACGGAATCATTTTTCTATCACAAGATGTTAAAATCACAATATTCTATAACATTATAATAATTGTCATTTATATAGTATATAATATTTATTTTACATTCTAATAAAATCAAATGTATCTGTTGTGAATAATTCTTATTACATTGGAAATAAATAGCTTTCGAAAAGAAACGTTTAGTATCACAAATACAATTTTTACATTTGATCTAAAATGATCTACAGTAGAGGAACAATTTTCATTCATTTTAGATATTAGTCAATTTTGTAGAATAGAGCTATTCATAAATAGTAAACAATAGTTATCCAAACTTTTAAAATGGGATTACTTTGATCAAAATATATATATATTTTTCTAGGAAATATTTATAAATCATGGTGAAGGGCCTTTCTGAATCTATTACTTAATTTCCATCCATCTATTTTTTTTTTTTCAATCTTTTTTTATTTATAAAATTTCCATTCAGTAACACCTTTTTCTTTTATTTTTTAGCATTTAAGTGAATGTCAAAACTTGTAAAAGCTGCTGACCTTCGTGTAAAATAAGGAAATAAGGTTATTATAATACATGTACACTTATTCAGGCCAAAAACAACAAAGATGGACCTCCCGTTACTTAGTTCGAAATCACAGGAGAAAGTGAGAAAATCTCTAACAATAACCGGAAAACATGGAATGGCAAAAGGATAGAAGGGTTAACACTAACAAAAAAAAGAACTCCTAACACAAGGAAGACATTTCATATTAGATTGGCTTCGAACTTTTTATTCTGATACTGATTTTTTTTGTTTGTTTTCTTTTTCCCTTAAATAGAAACGCCTACAGGTCCATTAAAAAGAAACGTGAAACAATGCTTTCACTGTTTTTTTATTCCTTCCAAAGTGTGTAGGTGACATTCAGAGACAGGTAGTTGGTTTATATTCGGACGTTGCTTCGTTCGAATTCATTTACTCAAAGGATCGTCTTCAGTCTGTTTTTTTTTAGTTAGATTTTTGTAAACTGAGATTTATTTCAAATCTTTATAAAATATACTACGATATTAAAGGGAAATCATGGACAATGAACAAAAGGATATAAAACAACTAATTCATTTCAGGACTTAACTTTCACAAATTAATAAATAAGGAGACCTAAGTCACAAAGTTTTCCGAAAAAGAAATATTAAAAATTAGTGAATCTAGACACCAATAAGTTGAGTTTTCTTTCTTTTTAATTAATTTAAAGATTATTCAAACTTTTACAGCAATGACGTAATAATCGAATGAACCCACGAATTAATAGGGAACGAGCCAAAGGGAATTTCAGTTCTGTTTCTATTTGATTTCTGAAATATTCAATAGATAACTTTACAATTTATTTCTGTCTCAGTCCTCAATGTTTGCAAGTGATGACGTCATTACGTCACTGATTGGCAGCGTTTTACATCGAATTAAAAATAAAAGACGAACCCAGCTTCATTGTATCTTTCATAATGTTTGTCACAATTAAAACACCATTTTAAAATTACGACTTATTCGGCATATGGATTGAAGAATAATTAAAAGTAAATAGAAGTAAAAGAAAATAGTATGAGAATAAACTAGATTAGTTTTTTTGGTTACCAGCATATATTTAATAATGTGGAAGAACAAACCAGAAATATCTCCCTTGGATTCCAACGACAGTCCACCAAACAGACACCGCTCTTTTGTCTCACTGCTGACGTAAATATGAAAAGCAACAAGAAGCAATTATTGTTCGAGAAATACGGAAAGCTAACAAGAAGCTGAATTCACGGAGAAAAACCGACAAGAAAACAAAAAAGAATTTCTTTGAAAACGAAAGAAAGTAAGAATAACAAAAGTGGAAGAAAGTGCACAGAATTGACTACAAAAGAAGAATGAATCGTTTTTGAAAAATGGATGAAAAATTCATGTACAACTGACAATAGGCTTCTGTTTTATATATTGTGAATTAGAAAACAACAACAGACAACAATAAAAAACTGGAAAATATCCCATAGTAAACCGAACCTTATGACAAGACCACAGGACAAAATAAATAGAAATAAAATCCACTAACACTTAGTCACTTTCATCTCCTTTATAGGAATAAAGCGTTGCTGTCGAAGGAATAACAGTAAAATCAAGACAAACATTCAAAGGAAAATCATAAATTATGGAAATCTGGCTGAAAGGAAGAACTGGGACATGTGGCTCCATCGGAATTCTAACTAATTCTGAAGAAACGAATACGGAAGTTACATAATAGAACTACTTGAAAAATTACTATAAAAGATGGCCAGATCTACTCCATAAAGCACAATCCTATGGCTTTAATAAAATTCCTTGAAAGTCATCCAGTAACTTCTATTTAGATTAACCAGGGTTTAACTACGTATACCTTTCAGTATTCTAAAAGTTTAAATTCATATAATAATATGCATAATCTCGTATAATAGAATTCTTTTTAAAACATTTAGAATCGATTTTTAAGCAAAAAAAAAAAAAAAAATAATCAGTTAAACTTAAGCCAAAGGAATTGGACACAATGGGGAACTAAAAATGGTTCTCAAAATGGTCCCACTTTGGTTTTTCTTCTATTTCATGAAGTGTTTTATCATTGTTATTCCTCTGTATTGAACTAAAACTTATCCTGATAAAATAAGAATCCACACACATATATTCTTTTGTAAAATACTGCAAAGTATGTTGCCAAATATCTCTTCTAACTAAAAGGTTTTCGTCTGCAGAAGTCTGTGAAAAAAAAAACAACAACAACAAAAACCTGAGCTGCTTTTCTGGATTTCAAAACTTCTGACCAAAAATTGACAAAAACAGAAGAATTTCGTTTTTTCAAACAAGTCTTTTCCTGTTCTTCAATCAACCAAGTAAAGGGTCTTTTAATTCTTCCAATATTAAGAATATTCTCTTGTAATATCTACCAAAAGAATCCTTTGGTAAAAATCATCCACTGGATGGAAAACCAACTAAAAAGAAACTTGCTTAAGGAAATGTTTTCAAGAAGAAAAAGAATTCTTTTTTTCCCCCAAACGCAATCGTTCGTTGATTCCACTTCGCTTGATAAAATGTGGACGTTTTTCTGCAAATGTTGTAATTTATCAGAAAGAAAATAAACTGAGAACTTCACAACCAGTTCATATCAAACCTTTTCATTGGTGAACTTAGCTTCTCTCTCTTTTTTCTTTTTATTCTCTAGGAACCATTTTGAATTTGCATTTGTCATGGTTAAATTTTAATAAATAGTGTTTTGCAATCACAACAAACTGAAATAAAATTTGAAATTTGTCCGAAGCCATTTTTTTTTTATCACTCAAATTTTATTAAAAAAAAAGAAATTAAATTAAATTCATCAAAAGTTAATTCTATTTTAATTTAAGTAAAAAAAAAAGCTAAAAGTGTGACTGATTCTGGTGAGCTTACAAGGCACAATTCAGCTTTATCTTGGCTTGTCGTGGCTAAGATGGTTTCCATGGCAACGTATGGAAAACAAATTCAAGATGGCGCCCACAGCCGACCGATCCTTCAAGACCTATTGGTGTCAGTTGACATTGCAAATCATGCAGGAACCAAAAGAACAGCAATCAGGAAAAAGTTTAAAACTATACAAGCCTCCGTGCAAATGGAACAAAAATATTAGTATTTGCAAATACAAGTACTTTGTTCATAGTTTTTTTTTTTCAGCATTCATATATGCTGCACATTAACAACTCACAGGAATTATACACTAAAAATTATTACCATATGAAAAACGATTGTAATTCACATAATGTTATGTACACTAATCTCTGTACAATTATTTATAAATTATGGCTTGCCTAAGAACAACATAAAAATATTTTTTTTCATCTTCTATCAGATTAGGTCAATCTCTTGAACACTGACATCCAACTTGAATAACACTGAAATATGTATGTGTATCTACATCCAGACTGATGAATTCAAACGCATACATAAATATATAATCAAATATATTATATATAAATAATATATTTGGTAGATTTTACTTCAGATACCTATAAATACATTATATTAAATGTGTAATTATGTCACTATATAAAAACATATCTACAACATTACAGGGACTTATTAATCACATACTGTATGTTCAATATGGACATTTAAGAAAAGGTAAGCTCGAACTATATCAAAACATGAGAGCTTCAAAATTAATTTTATACACATTGAAGTTGGTCGCTACGTCAAGTAGCCTTCCACTTACCTGTGAAGCACATATTTCATCATTAATTTCATAATATTTTCCGAATTGAATTATTAGTGTTTCTCTACATACGGGTCTTGAAGCCATACCTACACTAGATAAAGCTAAGAGTCCATAGAATTCTGTAGTTATTTATACACATATACTTGCTTTGGTTATTTTTTGCTTCTCCTCACTTACGAATGAGTCCCTCACCCCCTCGAGGGGAAGGGCTGGAGATGACCCTCGCTTGTGGCGAGGACCCTTTGATCAGCAGTATAACTGGGCCATGGGAACACAAGGCCCCACCTCCACTCACCACCACTGGACACTACAAAAGAGAAAGAACACAGAGAAAGAGTAGTGGAAAAAGGATTACAGTCTACTCTAGGCAAAAGCAACAAAGGGTATCATTTTATGGATCAAAATCAACTGGAGCAAAAGAAAAACCAAGAAATGGACGAAACTATCTCTTGTTTTCCACAAGATTACTGAATAATTCTTCGACATCAAATCCCGTAACAGGCATCCCACTCGAATGGGAGCGCAAGAGGAACACCGTAGTTTATATATAGTTATATACACTGAAACCAAAAGGCAATATTCCGCTGAAGATTTAAAAACAAAAAACGGAATCTAACGAGGAACTACACAGTAGCAAAACGGCCTTACTTCTCATTCTAGTTAATCACAATAATCTCGCTTAAGAATAAACCTCAGAAAGAAATGAAACAGAACAAGGTTTGCAGAAGTTCACGACTTCCGACTGGACAATTCAAACCTAACTAAAAGTAAGGTTTAGGAAAGTCTATAGTAATAAAGGAAGCGACTGGACAAAGCCATAAAATACTGCTCTATAGTCTTTTAATCCAAGGAAAAGAAAATCATGTTTCTTTTAGCAAGAAAGACTTGGAAAACCAACTTTCTTTTACCCTTCAGATAAGGAATCTTTTGTGGATATGCTTTTCGACGTCTCTTCGGAATAATCACAACATACGACCCTAATACGGAAAGAAGTCCTGGAAAATAAAATGGACATTTAAAGGACTGTTCGCTTTCTCTTTGAAGGCATTGAATTAAGCCCAAATAGCACCATGAAACGAGGAGGATCCTTAATAAGGAAGAACAGAAATAACCAAAAAGAAGTCAGAACCGTACCTCCAATGACCAACGCTCGCGGCCATGAAGAAATAATCGATGGACAATGAGGACTGTTGGTATGCTTCTCTCCCGTTCTGATTGGCTAAACGAGGGATTGATTGGGGCCACTGAAAAACGCCTACTATACAGCTAACACAGTAAGCGAAGAAGGTGTGACATAAACTCTAGTTTGAGTCTTTTATTTTTATATAATTTTATTTTCCTCCACTTACGCCAACATCCCACGAAAGGGAAGTCAATCCTAGAAAATGAAAAAGAGAACTTAGGAATTGACAGATTGGAAAAGTTCCGGTGTACAGCGAAGATCGTCGAAATGAACGGCGTTGTTTTAATGTACATATATTATAATTCTTATTATTTTTCAGCTGTATATCTCTCTGCAATAGATTATAAGATGGTAGACGGACACATCTTGACAAAAAAAAAAAGAATGCACAGACGAGTATTTACATAATAGAGCTACGCCGATGGATCAAATCATACAGATGTTCACAGAGAGACGGCCCTTCCGCCGGAAGTGGAGTGGGAGACACGGGAAGGGAGGACGGGGGGGCTGGCCCCATCGGTTTCAGAAAGGTCCCGAGTTGTTATTGGAACTGCTCATACTGGAGGGGTCAGGCCGGATTTGTGTGTTTCCACTGACCACCATTGATGGCTCCGTGTTACGTCTCTTGATCTTGCTTTTAATCTTCTTGAGCATTGTAGCCTAAAAGAAACAAACAAAAGAACGTCAATCAATTGAAAATCTCTTTCAATTTTTTTTTAAAAAGATAATCAACACTATAATAATTGTTAAAATAAACTTTTGTTATAAGAAATAAAAGGAAACCATCAAGATAAAAAAAAAAGCGATCATGTAACATTTTTATGAATAAACTTAATAGACCTCATGGCAAAAACTCAAAGCAAACAATGGTTCTTGAACAGAGACAGGCTCATTTCAATACAAAAGACAACGATTCCTGTCTACGTGAAAGCGAATGTAATAAAAAGAACCAATTGCAATCAAATATTACAATAAATGTCTTCGAATTAGAATTGGACCATCAAAGTTTTCTATCTTCAATGAATCTTTAATATTCAAATAAAAATTTTACTTATTCGATGCTGCAAAGCAGTTTTAGGCCTAAATTCTAAAAATGATAGAAATGGTAAAGTTTTTTTTTTTGTTTTTTCGATTTAGCTTCATTCAAAGGATTAATACGAGCCTTCCTTCTTATAGGATTCCTGTAGGCAGCTAATAATTGAATAATATTTCATCGTATTTTCTGCATTTGTTGTAAATCACGATTCAGAAGTACTTTATCTGAGGTAGAGAAGGAAATTATCAAGTCTTAAATGGCATTTAGCTTTGCAAGAACCTTTAATAACTTGGTTTTAATATTTTACTTTTTCTAATTTCGGAGAACGTCGTTGTCTCATATAGTTTTTCAATTCTGTCTATGTATCTCTCTGTGTGTAATGCAAGAGTCTATAGCAATTCTGTCTATGTATCCCTCTGTGTGTAATGCAAGAGTCTCTAGCAATTCTGTCTATGTATCCCTCTGTATGTAATGCAAGAGTCTATAGGAATTATGTCTATGTATCCCTCTGTATGTAATGCAAGAGTCTATAGCAATTCTGTCTATGTATCCCTCTGTATGTAACGCCAGACAAAAAATAAGAATAAGACAAAAGCCAGACAAAAAAAAATTACTCATGTTCATTGCAATGTTCATTTTTTTGGTCTACTACATTTGTTTAGTCTCTCATACATACTCATGATATAATTTACTCATGAGTATTAAAGAAATTGAAAAAAATAATAAAAATAGATGATTCAAGGTTATAATCGTCATAAGGGTAAAGGATCTACGTCTTCCTTTGTACATAAATGTAGTTTTGTTTCTTATAAATCAAGCCTTCCAATAAACCAATTCAATTATGTTACTAGCAACGCATTCATTTTAATTTTTCTCTCCGTCTTATGAATGACAGGTAAATATTATAGTTTCTTCTAAGACAAATCAAAGGAATACAAGAGATAAATGACTGACCACAATCGCTTTCGCTTTGAAAGCAATGACTTTCATATATTCCCTGCACAATTATTATTAAGCAAATAATATAACTATCTGCTTCTCTTAAGCAAATATTTCAAAAAGAGAACTATCTTAAATACCTTCCAAACTTCTTGTACTCTGCCTACGTTCTATCGCTAACTCGCCAATATCCTCACAGTCTCAATTTGCTCTCTCTTAAAATAACATTAAATCCCTACGTTGTTGTTCAATTATTAAAACAATGATAAAAAAATAAATCGCATGTAAAATTACTTTACTGTGGATTACATTTATTCTTAATATTTCAATTCCTCATCCTCTAATGCTAGTCTAACCTAACTCTCTTCAGGATATTTCACCTGACTCTCTTATTATTCCTATCACTTAATATCCGCAGTATCTCAGCAAATTGGGATTTACTAAACACGACCTTTCATTACTATTTCCTTCTTGTTTCTTATTGAAACGTGGGCCACTAATCCACAACCGCTACCAAACAGAGCATTTCTCTACTATTTCTATCAATCGCAAATACAGAAAAGGCGGTTGCTTTGCACCATAGTGTTAGCTTTAATAGCAAAATTATTAACGATTTCAACAGAAATTTGAAGTCTATGAACTGTTATTGCTTCTTCCCATTTATTGAAACTCCAACCTCTCACTCATTCACTTCTCCATCAAATCTTTACAAAAGTAAAGAGATTCTTGAGGTTTACATAACAGACCATGATCCTGTGCATTTCACAATATATCTTAAGATATCTCCATTAAAAAATCCAACAAAGCTAAGAAATCGAAAATTCAACCCCAAAAACATAATTGATTTCAAAGAATATCTAAGCTCTATCAATTGGGTCACTGAATTACAAAAAGGAACAAATACCCGAGAAACACTTTCAATCTTCAATGAAATTATTTTTCTGATGGATTCAATAAACACTTTCCTCTTTCTTCGATCTTTAGAAATAATAATAAAGTACTTAATAAAAAAAACTAGGGTTTCAGCAGTCGTCTGTCAGAAAAACAAATTCTGTAAATCATACAAGAAACATCCGACCTATTAATACGTCTCAAAACTATTCAAAATGATTTGAAATCAAAAATTAGGGCCGTTAAAGATCAATATTATAAGCATTTGTTCGATAATACTCTATCAATAAAAGAAAAGTGAAATAAAACACTTTCTACTAAAACTTCTCTATCACTTACAACAACTCCCTATTGCAAGAGATGTCCTCCTTCAAATACTTAGGAATCTCTCCCTCTCTCTCTCTCATGATCTTTCTTGGAATTTACATTCCCAAAAAATTGTTTACAAAGTCTCCAGAATTTAGATATTATCAGAAAATCTCACAGCTCTAATACTACAAAATCTATATTGGTCACTCATCGATTCAAATCTTTGCTACGGAGTTGAAGTAACCCTTCTAAATATTAGGAAAATATGCTTCTTAAAGGACAGAAATATTTTCCAAGATTTATAGATTAAAAAAACCCTTACACTTATCTACTCGATGCCTTTGGCCGAAATAGAAAATCATATCGTTCCCCCCACATCAGACAAACTACAATTAGCTATTTTCACTTACAAAGTAATTACAAGAAACCTCTATCCCTCTTTACCATTAACCCACACTCCCATTCCTAAGACACAAGATGCTTTACCCACATATCACCATCAATTCCGAAGACTAAGTCTAACTAAATCTAAGTCATGTTTAAGTCTAAGCTTTAAAGTCACAATCTACTGTAATCAGCCTGCAATTGCGACTCGAATTACTTTTTCATTTCTCATCCTTCATTTTTATCATCTCCATTCTATTCTCTTCCAGTATCCGAGTCATACTTAACCTATTCTCTCCTTCTTTCTGTTCTTTCCATGTTCGTATTATAAAAATTGTAATGCTGCCATAAATAAACTTGTAAATATTTGTCTGCAATTTTCTCTTTGTATAAATTTTTTCTGTAAATATATGTTTTTTGTGTATTGTTTTCCTTTTGTTATTTGTCTAATATATGACGCTGACTTGTCTCCTCGACGTGATGTCCCTTAAGACAACTGGATTATCAAAACTTTGTGTATATGTATGTCTTTGCAAAATATTATTGGCAATAAGTTGAGTTGAAATAAATTGAAATATAGACGCAATTAAAAGGACAAAATAATTTATCATTATTCTTATTCTTATGTTTATAAATAAGAATAATGATAAAGTATTGACTTCACTCACAACATACAGTATAATGGAATTTTAACGAGCCTAATAAGACAGAGGGATAAAACGCAGTTCTAATACTGATCACTGAGCTTCTTTTTTCATCTTTGATACAGGGAATCCAAGACAGCCTGTTTCGGTTAATAACACAGTACAACAAAAAAAAAATGCCGAAGCTTGAAACTATGAAATATTTATGTTGTTGTGTGCGCTAAATTAGAAAATGCATTCCATTTTTTCGTATCCCGTGAGGTTTTTGTTCAGCGATGCAATCCCGCTTACTGATAATACTCGCCGGGTGGGCACTCCAGCGCGGTCTGATTGTAAACATAAGATAAAATTGCAGGCAGACGCTAATAGAAGTTAACGGTTATACGACAGATTTCCTATTTACATTCTTTCCGAAATGTATATCCTTACTCAACTGCTAAATATATATTATTATCAATAAACTTCAGACAGTGTAGTGACTTGCTATGTGCAGAATGTTTTTACGTAAAGTTGTGTGTTCGCATTTATTGTGAGTTCAGATGTTAATTTTGTGGTTGTGAATAACAGTGCTTTTAACAGTAAGAAGTACATTAAACAGACTTTTAGTTTGTAAAACTCATACAAAGTGGCAATTAACAGCAACGATGTCGCGTCAGTGCGTAAATTCTTCGAATATATTTTGCTATGTGTGGGGTGAATTCACTACAAAATCGCAAAGAGAAAATATTACTCCAACGATTAAGAAAGCATATGAATTGTACTTTAACTCTAAAAGGACAAAAGTTTTGCACCTAAATATTGTTGTAGCGGATGTTCTCGTAATTTGAGAAGCTGGTTAAATGGCACTCGCCCTTTAATCCGTTTGCTGTTCCTATGATATGGACAGAGCAGAAGGACCACCTCTAGGACTGTTATTTCCCAGGTTGAGTGAAGGAAAATTAAAAGAGGGCATTTTCATTGATCCTCAAATTCAGAAAATCCAACAGGATCCTATGTTCGAGAAAAAACCGAAACAGAAAATGTGGCGTGGTGTGCGTTCAAAGACGTATGTTCGAAATTCCTAGGAAATTACAGAGCAGATAACTACATCGAAGTTGTGAAAAATTTGTTAAGGGTATATGCGGTAAGGGGCTGCAATATTTCCCTTAAAATTCATTTCCTGCACCCCCATCATAACTTCTTCCACCGAACCTGGGAATGGTCAGCGACGAGCACGGTGAAAGGTTTCACCAGCAAATATCCCAAATGGAAAGGCGATCTGCAGGAAAATGGTCTCCTAACATGCTTTCTGACTACTGTTGGTTTTTTGTCACTGAGTGTTCCGGGCCCAGCAACAGAATAAAGTCTTTCAGAAAAGTATTCTAAAATTGTAAGTTTTTAATTTTTTTTTTTTATTTTCTTTATTTTTTCTTTATTTGCAAGTAATAATTTTTGTTTAGTTTTTTAAACTCTTTGACATTTTATCAGTATTCAGCACATCCTTTTCAATAAAATGTGTACTTTTGAACGCTGAGTGTAGTAAAATTTTGACTCTGGAACTACAACTATGAAAAAACATCAAATTTTAACCAAAAATATTGAATATGGTTGCCAAAGAAAACGGTACGTGATAGAGAATTTTTGACTTCAAATTCGAATTTAGGAGATCCGAATTAGTAAAAGTAACATATTTTCATTTCATGGCATGAAAAAAGTTAAAATTTTGTTGTACAGTGTTATCCTTCCTTTAATGAGTTTACCTAATATCTGTAGCTCAGTGAGATCAAAGAAAACATGAACATAGACAAAGGGACAACCCAACGGCCCTTCATATAAAAAAAATAAATAAATTAAAAAATGCAAATTTAAAAAGGGCAATTAGCTAATCCCCGCTGGTCAATTACTAGCTTATAAAGGATTTATAAACTTTATTTATTTGTTTTAATATGTTGTGTTGTCTATTTGTCTTTTGTTCATGTCTATTTTGACCTCAATGAGCTGCAGATACTAGGTGAATTTGACTGATGAAGGTTAATAAACCGGAAAAAGGCTGTCTTGGATTCCCGGTATCACAGACTCAAAAGAAGCTCAGTGATATTTATTTGTGTATGTTTTTATCTCTCTTTATTTACTTTATTCACGTTGCTGTGCAAGATATTGTTAATATAATCATGCAGAATAATTACATGTAGACTTTTCAAAACATATTTTGACTTTTTGAAATCCCCGTTTTCATGTAGAGTTCATTCTATGATAGAATTTGGTTACATTAAAGTCCATCGTAGGAATGGATGATTCAAAAAACAAAAACAAACCGCTGAGGCCTTTTCTGGATGGAGGGAGGGGTTTCAAGTAAAACGACATCGCTCCAACCAAAAAAAAAGATACAAAATGGATTTAATTCTTTTTCAAACTTCATGCTACAACCGTCCTCCTCAGCCTACATGAGAAATTCACCATCGGCACCTGTTTTGGCTAATGAATTTCCATTTAATGGCAACTAAGCAACTCACGAACTATGTATAAAAAGGTTCAGTTTTAAGAATTTCATTGTGATATCTAGATGTAATTAATTTTTTGTGAATAATTAACCTGTACTTTATGGAAGGACCAGATCTCATTCTGTATAAATTGTTTCCTATTCCTAGTGTCTATGTCTGTTTTGTTTCCGCTGACGAATTACTTAAATGATATCTTTCTTAGAATAGCGTTCAATGACTTCACAAAGATCCAACAGGAAATGATTCATTTTAGACATTATTTCATTGATTAATGTTGTAGAAAACCATGCTTTTAGCAGTTTTTATTGAAAAAAGCAGGAAATATATTACTTACATTGACGAAAGTAAACGGCTATTTTAAATTATCAATCATTTAAGTCTAATGTAATAAAAAAAAGAGAATTAGCCTCTACAATGATCCCACCTTTAACGCAGACTTGAGAACAACCACTTCTCCAGGGCCCTGGATCCAAGGCTCGCCATCAACTTGTACCGGCATTTCCGTATTCAGTCGGATTTTTAACTAAAATCAAAACAAAATAATGTGACATTTAACAAAAAAAATATTACTAATGAGAATTACGCAACAAATGTTTTCTTATATATATATATAGTACAGAACGAAAATGATTGGAAACAGTTTTTAGTGAAAAAATCAATATTAAACAGTTTCTACTTCAAATTTATTTTTAAATCTACTTTCTTGCAATTAAAATAGGATTAACTATCAACATTAGCAAATTTTATTGAAAAAAAATTCTGGAAAACACAATAATTGGCACCAAATAACCTTTTCATTTCAATTTACATCTGGAACTACATGAACATAGTGCAAGGAAATAATGTTTAAATTTAACACAACTAAAAATTAAAAAAAGCAAAAGTAATTTAAAATATGACAACTCAAGATTAAATCCTTTATTTTAGGAAGTTTTGAGTTTGATTTGATGACTGTCATCTGTTTATTATTTATTATTTTTGTTTTGTTTAAATATATTTAAATATTAAGAAACTATAAAAAAGTAAATAAAAAGGATATAAAATAATATAAAAAAGATATCAAATCAAAAGAAATTAAAAAAATATATACGATAAAAAAGAGCAAAGTCTTTATATATTGCGTTTTTGTTTTCCTAAATTTTAATTTCGATTTTTCACACTAGTGCCGCTGATGAAGTGAAAACAAATTGGGCCGTGTTTTCAGAGAAACAGTAATTTGAATTTTGTATTGACATTTTTCAAATTTCAGATTACTGTCCGGCTGTATATACATATATATCTAAACAATAAAACAAATAAACAATAGTAATCCTAAGATTGTGGGCCAGGGATTTTTTAATTTTTGTTTTTATAAAGAGATGATGTGATAATCGTTAACAAATACCATTCATTTCCCAATTATCAAGTTTTTGAAAAATGAACTTCGTGCGTCGAAGGAATGGTTTGAATGGTTTAGAGAATTGGTCTAAGATGGCGGACCTCATCTTATTTGGATCTTTGGTAAATAAATTCTAGGACATAATTGGTGGAGAAAAGCTATCAATGAGAATAAGAGTGGAAAAGATTTATTTGTATTTATTCTCAATTTCTAAAGGGAAATCTGTCATTCTTAAATCATAAATTGAAGAGGGTTTTGGCGAGAGAAACTATGTGGGTATTTTTATTATGATTTTTTTTAAGACATTGAGATTTGTCTTCCAATAATAACTAAAAGAAGCTTAACAAAGAAATCAATGATGAACTTTCTTTAAACTTTCAGCATATTACGAAAATTGAATGGTACAAATACTAAAATCATTAAAATGTTAAGATTAGACCTAATTCAAAATAGAATTTTTTTTTTTTTAATATTTGTCATTTGATTTAAATTAAAAAAAAAAGGTCTAACTATTGAACTGCAATTTAAAAGAAATATGTCATAATTTCATATAAGCCTTTGATATCTTTTAAGTGAACCTCAATTCATATCTAGGTAGAGAAACAGTCTTTACTTCCGTTTTAGGCTAATATTTCTTAAGGACAAATTTTCGCAGATCGAAAGTGACCTTTTTTTTAAAGTCAAATTAAAACGTCACGATTTTAGCCGCAGAAAATAGTTTAAAATTAATAACAGAATATGCAAAGAAACAATTATTCTAAAACTAAGTAGAAGCATCATCCGAAGACTACTATTAATGAAGTAGGATTTAAAGACCTTCGAAATATTCATTACCCTCACTATTGCTGAAAAGAAGTCCTTAGGTCATTATTAATTTCTGTCACCGTTCATGCAATAATCATCACTACTTGCCTATCATTTGAGGGCGTCTGAACTTTGTACAAATCTAGATTTTAACTCCAAAGAAACCCACTGCTCTCTTTGACTACCTTTGCCTTTGGAAACATCCATTACAACATTTCCTTTCATTTAAAAAAGTGAATATTTTATTTAAACATTTTTTTTTTAATGTACATATATTCTCCCTGAAATATTTTATAGAGAAATATTTCATTATTATAAATATATAATTTCTTACAATGGAACATTTCTCTACAAAACAAACTTTGGCTAATGAATTGCGTACAATTAATGCTTTCTAATAATCTTTAACAGTTTCTTCGAAAAATGGTACAACAACTTTGAAACAATCCCTTAATGATTCCATGCTTTATATCCTATTTTAGCCCAAGTTAATTTCGAATGTTACAATTAGAATGTCCTTTATCAGTTTGTTTAATAAACTTAGGCTTTTATATTATGAGTTGTAGTTGTTAGTCTTTCAAAGCGAAATGGAATAAATGTTATGTGTACGTACGTGTCCTCCTTGGGCGATCCGAATGGCACTTCGGAGACCACTCTGAATTTGACCCAAATGAACGACTCCTGTGACACCCACAATTTCCAACATCCCATCGTAATGCGTCGGCTTCAGGAAATGAGCCTCCTTTTCAGGGCCCCAAGGATTGGCCCCTGAACCCCAGCTGAGAAACAAACAACAAGTAAACAACTGCTTATATCTAAAACATATTAACTGCAACTAAATCTAAAGACTTTCACATTTTGGAATACGATTAGTATAAGTATGTAGGTCAATCAGAAAAAAAAATTACTAAGCTTATGAACGAAAGGAAACCCTTATTGAAAGAAATGAGATGGTTTTCTTAAAGTGGCTCAGATACATTATTTTTCTTCAAAGTCACTTTGACGATTTAGGCATTTGTCACAACGTTTAATCAGTTTCTCCATCTTAGCCTCATAAAAGTCAGGGTCCTGCTGTGATAGCCACTTTTTTGTGTCACGTTGCATGTGAAGCGTCGACGTTGGACATCCTTTTTTTTTAAGACAGGGAAGAGATGAAAATCACTGGGACCCAAATCAGGACTGTATGGCGGATGTCCCAAATTCCCAGTGAAAACCATGCAGGAAGTTCTATGTGTTTCGTGCAAAACATGGACGGGCATTGCCATGAAGGAGTATCATACCATCGTTCAGAAGATCAGGATGTTTCTTCCTGATGTTCTTTAAGGTTTCAATAGGAGACCGCTTATTCAAGCGGATCGCCATTTTGAAATGACAGAGCGCATCTCCAATGACACATACGAGAAAGACCTGAACAGTACACATGTTGTTTCGAAACAACCACCTGCATCATGGCAAACTCATACATTTAATTTCTAGTGGTTGTAAACTTTTTTTCTGATAGACCCTCATAATGCTTTTTCTCTCTTAATAATATCTGTTCTTTTGTTAAATTACAACGAAAACAATCGATTTTTTTTTTGTATAATTTGAAATGAATTAAGACACAACAATGAGGCTCAGGCTTCTGATCTCAGTCAGAATAAAACACAAACTCTGATCGTCCAATGGAAACGTCTTCAAAGATATCTGATACAAATGCTCTTCTGTTTTTTTTTTACTTCTAAGCAGTGACAATGCTTTCGATTAAAAGTTTAGTATTAAAATAGAAGATGATTCTAAATATGAGGATATTCGACACCATTTCTATGTTAGTTTGACCAAATTGAAAATAACGTGATTTAATCGGTCTAAGATCTGACTTCAAAGTCACTGAATATTTTCCTAAATGTCAAATGTTTGACATTTATCAAACCATACAACATTACCAAACAAGCAAATTTTTAAAAACTACTTAAAAGTGAGAATCGTGTTTCAATGGAATAAATCAAAAAGAGACAACAATCGCAGCAGACATAAAAGAATGGTTTCCGTAAGACAATTCCTACTTCATAGACATTCCCACATTTTTGATTTTCCCATTTCATGCATTTTCTCGAATTGTCAACAAAAATATTTCAATAATTTATCTTATTTGTTCAGTTCTATCTATAATATTTCTACATCTGTTGGAAGATTTTCATTAATGGAGAAATCACTTATTATTAACAGTAAAAAAAAAACAATTACAATAATCAATACTTCTCATTATATTCAAAATATCTTCGTATTCTGAAGAAGGATTACTTGGACCAGAATTCTCACTGTCTGAAGAAATATATTATTGTTATTGTAAATATGTCACAGTAACATTGCAGTATTAGTATCTATTCATTTGGTTAAATTCTTTCTTTGACAAAGTTATTGCAACAATCAAGAATTAAATGATACAAATGTTCTACTGAGTTTCTTCAGCTACTTAGAAGACTTCAGCAAATCTTAGCAAATCTCAGTTGAATTCCTACGAACAGATCGAAGAGGAATATCAAAATAAGTACGAAAATTGCTTTGCCACCGGATATATTTGAATTATTTTACCTTAAAATGTTGAGGATAATGATTCCTTCCACAGGCGGCAGATCAATCACTTTCCCATCCACCTCCACGTTGATCTCTTTGTGAAGGTCCTTGTAGTTCTTCCGACTCACCATTTTCCGTAATCCCATTTTCACATAAACTCCTTTATTATGAAGCCTGAAACAGAAAAACAAAGATAATGACTTCTTTTCTATTGTAGGCATTAAAAATATTTTATTTTTTTTTTACAAAAATGCACGAGGCATTGAACCACTTTATAAGTGACTGCATTTCGACAAGAAAAGGAATGAGAAAATATTCAATGGAATTTGGACCTTTAATTAAAAGATTGACTTTGAAATCCGAATTTCAAAATTTCAACCTGAATTAGAATTATTCCTAAAAGATCTCAATACAACGAACTTTTTGTATTTTGTGTTTCTCATGTAACGGCTGTCAATCGAAGAGTCCAAATAAATCATTTAACAATCACTGGTTTTATTTACACTCAGATAATTTTTTTTTTATGAAAGGCTTTCAAAAATTAAGAAATGCATGAAATCAAAGCTTTTAATAATCTACGCATTTCAGAGTTAGTAAATATTATTAGGAAAAATAAAACAAAGAAAATAAATGGATCCAATGTTTTTGTTAAAAAATTTTTATAATAAAAAATGTACTTGAGTTATTTCAAAGCAATGACAGGCCAAGTGAGATTTCAAGTCATTGTCCGATTTTATCCCCCCTGTTATATTATCACTTCACTGAATGATTTAAAATATACTAATTAAGTCATTTACCTACAATTAAGTTTCTCAAATAGGTGCTAAATTACACTTCAACTAAAAGTTTCTTTTCATCTCATATTTGTAAATTGTTTTTATAAATCTTAGATCATACAACAGTTTTACTAGCCTACAATGGAAGAGGACTCACAACCAAGAGGGGTCTTAGGATTCTGTTCTAATTTACTTAGAAATGGACAAAGGGGTTGCGATAGACTCGAAAGGAAAGAGAGAGAGAGAAAGAAACCCCTTCCAACTTCTAGTACAACTGTTATTGGAAGAGGAAATGAATAATGGATTTAGGAAAACAAATATCAAATGTTACTCAGGAGAAAGAAACAGAGCTACGACATTTTATAGAAAACCCATCTGAAAAGAAGTTATTGCTTTAATTTTTTGGATTAGAAATAAAAATAGAATAAAATTCAACTTTAATCCATGAATGCAATCGTTCCTTTTAAGATTACTTATTTCTACTTTTGGAGTTGTAGCAATTTTGAACAAACAGGGCCTTTTTCATTTGGAATCGATTCCGTTTCAGGAGTAATTTTTTTCTTGTTGTGGTAAAGTCATCCATTTCTCTGGACAACATCCATTTCTTTGGTTTCTCTATTATTTAAATGTCTTTGTTAATGAATATTTTAAATCTTTTAATTTCATTATTATACAAATAGGATTTGGGTCGTTTGTGCAGTGACAGATATATTGAAACAAATTCCCCAAAAATATAAAGGAATATCAAGTGCAAAGAAATGTAAAAACAGAGGAGATGATTAATAACCGATTAATGTTCATTCCGAATTATTTATTGAATCGTCGTTGGAATTTAGTAAAAAGCAGTACAACATTAGGTTGTAGACAAGTTAACGAAAATTCTAAAAAATTTGAAATTAGTTCTACGTCTAAGAAAATCTAAATTAAAGAATTACTAACACAAATAATTTTCAAAGTTTTAAATTTAATTTTACACCAATCAATTCCCGATGATGCTATGATTTCATACGGTGAGAAAATACTTCAGTTTTTCATATCCTACAAGAGAGATTTTTCTTAGGCTATGTTTTCCATTCTTTATTTGAATTATTTCATTAACCTTTTCATTCCAAAATGACTTTCAAAAAACACTGGGCAATAGAAAATAAAATAATATTCTTTTCTTTAGAATAAAATATCTGCTTTTCATTGTACTTAACTATGAGTCTCAAACAGATTCCTACTAAGTTCCTTCCTCTTACCTGCTATTAAACTTATTGGGATTCTCTTCTCTAGCGTTATGGAAGTCCAGACACAAATCAGCGTCGATGCCAATTCCAAAGTAATTGTTCATGACGAAGATCTGTGTATTGTCTTCGGACGTGGAACCAGTACTGTTGGTCAGTGCAGTGCTCGCTTTATCTTCGGGGGGTTTATTTTCATCGGAGTGGAAAACCACGGTCCACCTACAAAGATTACATATTTGAAGAAACATGTCAATGGCTATTTGTGTGAAAATGATTAAATGAACAAACAAAGAACTGAAATTCTTACTTTTCTTTAAATGGTTCTTAAGGCAATATCTACTTACTTTATAATGTCTACATTTTAAGAAGCGTAAAGAAGTACTCTTCAAATTTTTATTAAGATTCCATAAGTTACTTGATCATTTGTCGAAAGTCTTTCAAAGTGAGAATAGTTTTTTGAAATGGAATCTAGAGACTAACTACATTGGACTGAGAGTCCTTTAACTTCGATTTCTATAATAAAACTTATTTTGTCATTAAAAACGAAATGTTCACTGCAAGAAAGTTCTTGCACCAATTAATGCAGCTTGGTATCAGAGTCGTTGATTAAAGCCATGAACCCACACAGACAACTTAGTATATTTTGAAATTTCCATGAATGGTATTCTTTCCTTACCACTTGTTCATTTCGAAGAAAGACATAATTCAAATGTCAATTATTTCACAGAAAAATGGGATCTGTGTTTTATTTAAATAATTTTCACATTATTAACATTCTTTTTAAAAATCTTTCTATAAATAATGTGAAAGTTGTTTAATTACAGACTCTCTAAACTGGATCCATCCCTACTCGTAGACTATTTATGTAAGATAATCCTACTGTTTATTTCAGGTCAATATCTTGGTATTTCTATGAAAATACTATTTTATGTCGCCAATCAAAGCTCTGAGAGTCCAATTGATCAACGTGTTCAAATGGCCGAAACCAATCTTACCATTTTATATCATTTATCCATTTTCAATCCCAATGGGATTCAAAGGCAAATTTAAGCAAATAAAGGATTGCATTTAAATCTTTCTCATCAAACAAGTACATTCTAAGTATTATACAATCGATGTATTCGCGAATTTAAAACGTTTAGAATATCCGACAACATCAACAGAAGGATGAAGTAATCTTTCCAAATATCCGATATTGCATCAATTATCTACACCCCCACCAACTTCCTCTCATGCTTTGATCTTGTTTAAATTGGTCGAAGTTAATCTTGGGATTGAAAATGGAATTCCAAGACAATAAATTCGAACGACTTTATTTTTTATGGTAAAGAGTAATTTATTTTCAAAATATTGTTTTTCACACCAAGATTTACTTTGATATTCACGTAATTGAATATCTATATTGAAACTGAAGTGGTGACAATTGGATGAATGGTAAACAGCAAATATTTCTATGCGTAGCCTGACTTGAAAATACGATCTATTCTTAATTTCCATTATTTAATTTAAAATTCTTCATTAGTAAAGATACAAATGAGGTTTTGGTATCAGAGCTAAAGAGAGAAAGGATGTAGCATTACTTTGTTACGATGTTTAAAAAAATCTTATTGTACGATAAGTATCATATAGTAATAGTATCATATCCTATAGTATCATAAGGTAATAATAAGATTGTTCTAAGGCTTTATGTTATGTAGCGAAGAGTCAATTCAATCAGATATTGGATATTTTTTCTTTGTACTCAAAACTTCTATCCGTCAAATTAATAAGTAATCAGGAGTCATTCTGAGATTATAAAAAGGTTCATAGACAAACTATAGAGGAAAAACTACAGCAGAAATTAATATTTAAATATGTTGAAAAAGAAGATATCTCATCAAAATTATATAGATTTTTTAATATATTAATATTTACAGTATCGTTAATTTATTCAATTCATTAACTTGATATATGATAGATTTTATATTATTTTATCATCTCATCTATAAATGAAATATCAAAAATGTTTAAACAACGAATGAATAAACAGGAAAACGAATTAGGGGCACTTTGGTGGCAAATAGTTTAAAATGCCTAAAGTAAACATCATTCAAATTACATAAATACAAAAAGATTTGCAAAACCTCCTCACCTATCCAATCGAATTTCCTCGGCCTCTATGACATCTTTCAAGAGATTCAGGGGGTCTTCGCCCCCCGTGTAACCTGGTCCCCAGCGAAGGACACGAGCCAGGTCGTTGCCTGTGCCCAATGGGACAATGGCACAGGCCGGAGACTGGCATTCCGAATCTTGGCCGACATTATCCAGACATTGTAGCACCCATCCGATGGTGCCATCACCCCCACATACGAGGATCTTGTAATCCTTAATGTGCCTGAAGACGTACAGACTGTTGAACAAGAGAAATTAGAAAAAATAAACAAGTTTTCACGTTGAAGTGAAGAAGAAATATTTTATTTCATTTAAAAGGTCTAGCAATAAAAATATTTTTATTTGAAAGTACTCACCCAGGCAGAGGCCCTCCATTTTCCAAGTCGAATACTTGGTATGGATTCAGCAGTTTTCGGAAGGAGGTAATGAGCTCGAGGCCTTGGCATCCGCCACTTTTCACGTTTACGAATACAAGGAGAGGCTGAGGGAAAAAACACAAAAGACAAAACAATTTTAGAACTGGACAGTAAAATGCCTTCGCACACTGAGCCAACATCAAAGGGAATCCTAAATAGCTGTTTCGTCCTTATTAGGAATCATCAGCAGAATTTACCCTTGATGTTTGGATCAGTTGCGCGATTCCCGGGAATGGGCCTCCGAGATAAAAAAACAATCAAATAAAACATAATCCTGTGAAATCCACAGTATATGGACGTTAAATTTTGCTTTTCACAAAATAATTTTATTTCTGATTTTTTTAAAAAGATAATAAATTATTTTTTAACCTTGTAATCCAAACATTAAATGACATTTAAAATATAAAAAATAAGAATGTTTCTAAATGTACAATTTATCAAAATATTAAAGACATATTATAATTAGCTCAGATATTTCGCCAGCTATCAAAGAAATGGTAGAAAATATGAGAAAAACATTATATTTATACGAAAAACATGAGTATGGTTGATAAATGCACTAATCAGATGACACGTGGGAGGAGGTAAAAATGATAAATCTACAAGAAAAGGAAGTTCTTCCAAATATCATGGAGGAATTTCAAGAGAGAATTCTTCAAAGAATAAAAGAAAACAATTATAAGAGACAAGAATTTCATAAGAAGCAGGTTTTGATGATTTCTGAAAAAGACATCATTGGGAATTTCAAAAATTCTGAACTCAAAATTCATTCTATCAAATTAGCAAAAAGTAATTCACCTAATATCTTAATTTCTTAATTTAGCTTCGAATGCACGCATTGCTAAAAGAAAATTCTGAAAAACAGACGAGAAGAAAACTTTCTTCTTACATTTGAAGACGTTTCAGCGTCCATCGAAGATTCACTTTCTTTCTTTCTTTCTTTCTGATGAAGTCTCAACTTCGTCATTTGATTTTATGTAAAATCAAATAGCGGTTAAAATATAATTTCTATAGAAATAAAAATAACTATAGTAGAGTAATCTTTGAGCTTTTCATTCTGATTACAACTAACTATTTCTCTCTCCTTCTTTAGCTTTTTACTCTGACTAATTCTTGTAACAATCCATTTTAAAATCATGTTGTAGCCTTTATTTGAGTAAATAATGACTATAAATTACAATTGAAAATGGAAGGTTCTGGATATTATGAAAATTAGTAAGACGAAACGTTCGTAATAAAAATAAAATATAGAATTAAGTTCAGTAATTAAATGATCCTATTTTATTCTTATTTATGTAATTAATTTGAGTCAAGTTATTAAAAATAGAGCTATTCTAATATCTATTAAAAATGACACTAATTTTTTATAGATTTTATTAACTTTAAAATTACTGTAGGTTGTTTTATCAATAGGAATAATCCTCTTTTTTTTAAATGAATTCTTTGTTGTGGAGAAATGAAAGTGCCTTGAACTGTAGTTTGGAATCCAAACGAAATTTCACTGTCAGCTAAAATTGGTGAAGGAAAAAAAAAGTGTCCATTTCTTTAAGCACTGACTGTTGACGTTAAATCTCGAAATATTCAGAGAAGAGCATTTAGATTACATAATCAACTTAAACACTGAAGGAACTGTTGTTCACGGTCTGTAAGTACTTTGGAGGGTCCTTTCCTCTTCCAGCAGACGTCAGTCAGGAAACATTGTAAATATATGAAAGTCAAGATTTTCAAAATGTTTCCCATCTTACAATGATAACAAATCATGTTAAACATTCTGAGAAAAAGAATTCTTAAAGAAATCATGGGCTGGTTCAGGAATGTATAAGGATAAAATTTTAATAAAGTTGACGGTTATCTTTTCGTCAATAGCAGATGACTTACCATGGGTTTTAATATATTATAACTGGAATTCACATTCTTTAATTCTGATTTCAAGGTATAATTTTTCTCTAATGTATAAAATAAATCGAGACCGTTTTACTATTAAATTAAGCAAATTTAATAATAAATATTAATATTAAACTTTAAAAGTGAATATAATAATAACAAAAAATGAAATGTTATTTAAAAGAATTCTAACACGAAAAAGCATAACTAAAGACGTAATAAGAATAAAAAATCACATTAAAATGTAGGAGAGAAATTGAGAATGGATTCTGAAAATCAAACGAAAACAATACAGTATTTCCGTATGAGAAAGATGATTAGAAATAAATACTGTTAATGTGGTGATTTTTAACTCACTCTTCTTTCTCTCAATTATAAGGCAATGAATGAAAGATGGATGGATATATATAGATATATATTTTCAAAGTCTTCTAATTACCTGTACATGTGGTGGTACAAGAAGGGGTTGGATATTAGGAAGCAACAGCACAAGTAAAGTTTTATCCTCATACGTTGCTTCCCGGAGGGTGTAGAACACAGATACGGCCTTTTCCGAACTTTCATACGTGATGACCATCGAACCATACTCATAATATATGGGACCAATAGAGGAAAATTTGTTCCCTGAAAACAACCAAAGCATTTTAATATTTGAAAAAGACTAATTAAGAGGTTTTTAACAAGGAGCAGTTTACACGAAATTTTATCCGTAACCAATGTTTAATTTTCTTAGCTATCAAAGGGCAATGGGAGTTAATTTCGTTCAAGTAATTAATCGGAATTCCATTTGTATAATCGAGATTACATCATCACTTCATAATAGAGGTTAATTGGACACAAATAATCTCAAATGATGTTAATGACAGCATTTATTTAAATAGCATTTTCTATTACAATTTAATGTTTAAAATAATTGATTACCTTTTCCAACGATATCCGTCAGAATCTGTTCATACTGCCTCTGAGATAAGTTTATTGGGAGATTGCCCACATGCAGGGCAATAGTAGATCCATGAGGATCTTCCTTTTGTTGCAAGTAGAACCTGAGCATGTCCATCTGGCGAATGGAATCCTGCCAAAATGAAAACCATAAACATATAAAGCTGTATTTTAAGGTAAAGAGTAGACATAAAAATACGCATTTTTTTTTCAGTAAAAATATCTCCCAGGTGTAACTCAAATTAGCGATGAATGCAATAAATGTGCTAAAGCCTTTCAGTGTCTGTGTTATTCGAAGACAATGAACAAGAGCGGTGATGAGATGGATTTCCAAAAAGGAATAACTGTAGACATCCATGATTGAATGTTATCCCGGCTTATGAAAACTCCCAGATGATAAACTATGGTACAGCTGACAATCCCAGTTATTCAGAGGATGAAGGATTCCAGTGTAAGAGCATCCGTGATATGTTAAGACGACTGACACAGAAAAAACAACCCCCCAAAACCTGCCATGTTAAATGATTGTTTTCTGGATATGTTGGGTGGGCGGTGTTTCTAGTAAATTGGAAACCTTTTCAAAACAACAGATTCAAACACTAATGAAATATTCTCTTTTATTTACAATGCAATATCGTTAAGTAACTTGAGATTTGAGAAAACTACGGTTATTGCTGTTTCTGCTATTTTGAATTACTCATATTTGCAAATTAAAGAAAAGCCTCAACAAATAAACAATGGCTGAAGAAGTTTCAATTGGATACACGAAAGCTTAAATAAAGCCTACGTTGAAGTCAGATCCAATATTTTAGGTTGGCTACGGGACTGAAGTCAGCAGAACATTTTATATGTTTTATATTGCACACTACGTGTTTACTTTAATTGATACTCAAGCCGCTAGGGGTTTACATGAAAAGTCCTATTCAAGGAATGAGAACATCAGCTCCGTAGCTGGTTCATTAGCAATAATGCAGTGCTTGATAGGACGCAGTGAAAATCTGCTCTGACTCAAACTATTTAGTGGATAACGCATCTGTAGATCAGCATCCTTTTTACACGCAACAAAGTCTAAATGCCATTACATCAGCCTAAATGATTTACGATCCAATCACTTTAGTCAGTCCTTTCTCTAGAACGCAAAGGCTTCATAAAACATTTGTAATTGATATAAAGATGTCTTCCTATGTGAAGTCGAAGCAAGGACTCTCTTTAGAGAATAGATGGGTCAGTGTTACTTTTAGGTGGTGAATCCGGAAGATGTCCTCACTAATCTGCTATTGTTATCTTCCTGCTACTATTTTTGAATCACTTTTTTCGGAACCGGTGATAAGATCTTGTGGCGAGTAGAAGTGGCATCATCTTACTTATCTTCTTCCAATCATCGTTCATCTTCATCTTATATCGTCAACAAATAGAACTCAACTTTCATCGAAAAGAAGTTATCAGCCATCGAATAATACAGCAACATGACAACATTAGATAACATAAATGTATTATTTTTTTCGCTGACTTTTGCAACTAATTTCAGTTGCAATTTACTGAAATGTTTCGAAATTATTTCGACTTCACAGAAAATTCACTTTAATGTTGCAAGAGATATATAAGAAACAAAACTGACCTAAGTTAAGAATTACTAATATTTTTAATCAATTCCCAAAAAGAACAAATATTAGTAATATATACTAAACTACTTACCCTTGCAGTGTTCCGTAAAATTTCCAAAGGTTTTTCGTCCTTCGTCATCACCCGTTCTGTAACTACAAGAATTAAACAACAAAACAACTTAAACATCTTGAAATCCTATTAATATTATAATACTTTTCTATTCCACAATATTTCGTGCTTCTCAGCGAAGGACTTCCTCTTACCAGAGACAAGAAACTAATTTTCTTTCCTCTACATTTCACAAGGATTACAAAATAAGAACTAAAATAAAAATTTTCGTAATCGTATTTTCTAGTATAGTTATCAATAATGATAACAATTAACACATTAATATTGATAAATTAACACATTAACAATAATGAGGCATCACAAATAACAATACTAACATTACTTGCATTACATCATTAATATCCAAAAACTTACTTTTCCATAAATTCTTTATTATAACCAAAAGAAGGATTTAATAGAATTTCAAGAAGTAATTATTTTACAAGAAGAAGTCCTTGGTTAAGAAGGACGAAATACTGAGGAATAAAAGAGTATTATAATATTAATAGGATTTCAAGAAGAATTATTTTACAAGATATATGAAAGATGCTTATATAAAACGACATTAAGCTTATTTTTTAAAAAAAATCTTTGATTTATAAGTAATTAAATAGATATTACGTATTAAAATTAGGGAAGAAGAGACCTCGTATATCTCCTAAGGAGTGACTTTCTTCTGACTTGCTTCACAAGACAGAAAAGAGGCAGCATATTATCATACAAACGCCCAAAAACTACAAAACGTTTCTGTATTATTATTTCAGTTATTTTAATTAACTGTTCTTAACAGAAGATCATAAGAGTAATTAAAGTATTTTTGAGTTTGATTTGAGTGGAATTCACGTTTTCCAGTCACTAGAACAAATTTAGGTTTTTCAAGTGAAGTCCTCTGTGTGGCAATTTGTGCGTCAGTGTGTAGATGTACAAGTCTGTCAGTTTTTCAGAATCTTTTAGCACAATATTTCCATAAAGCATGATTTGATAAAGAGTTCTTAGCAAACTGATCACAAGGGCCACTCTTCAATATGGGATAAACAGACTATGTTTAAAATAATTCAAAGAATAAAGCAGTGATCAAAATCAAACTTCAAATTAACAGTTAGTATTACTATATAAATTTCCTTACATTTTTTGTTGTGTTGGCCAATATAGAATGATCTTAATTCAAAGAATAATGGAGTTAACTAGATCGAAATTCATATTTAAAAGCTTAGTCTTATCATCTAGCTGTGATTGATTTTGATGACTACAACTCCATATGTAGGTCACTGTACAGTATGTACTAAAAATCCAATGCGAAATAGTTCAATTAGTAATTCGCTGATGAACAACAAAACTTTTTTTCGATAAGGTTAGTCCAGATAAGACTTGTGGTGTTTGTAGATTATACGAACCACTTTTTTGTTAAACGTCAAAACACTAAAACTAGAAACAACTTAAGAAAACAATGCGCGTATCAGCAACCAACTTAAAGCTCTAGGTTTGATTTGGTGCCTCCGCAGTTAACTATTCATACAGCAAGTAGCCTTAATTAAAGTATTCAGAGATCTTTGTAGATCCAGCTAATAAACGGAATCTCACCAGAATTAGGAAAGAGACTATTCCAGGCATGGGGAGAATTTGAAAATAAATTCTCCGTGAAAACAAAATTAGTTCCAAAATCTGCCAATGGCTGAAATATTGCACTGTACAAGATATAATATTTGCACGACAAAGTCTCCAAACTCACTCGCTGATAACGAAGTTGATGTTTGATGTAATTTCATTGTTCTGGACCAGAATTGCATTTGATACGCATTGTACTCGTTTGCAGAATGCAACATCTTTGGAGTAATGCTCCTCATATACTTGCCTATGTTATCATATAAGACAGCCAGTTTAAAGTCACTTCCTTGATAGATATTGGTCTAGAGGTCACCCCACAACCAAAACTCACACGGTGTAAGATCAGGAGAGAACGGTGACCAGGCAATCGGGAAGAGACGACTAATGACTCATTCTTCAGTAAAGCAATGGCCCTGTGATGAAATTAGAAGTTTGACGGTAAATTTTGGCGAGTGCAATAGGATTTGCTGAGTACCAGTTTTGGGCTTGACAATCTCGTCGAGATAACAATGGCTCTATCTCCTCATAACTGTACCATGGCCAGGCATCTTCCACTTCCATTCTGACCAAAAATATTAGAGCAAATGACAATCATTTTTCAGGATCATAGCCTTGCAGCTGCTGCTGATCTTCTGTGGATAACAGTGGATTAGTTTCTGAAGAAGTGGAAGAAGGGTCATCCAATTGCCTTGATGCTCCCTTGTGTTGTTAGGTCCAGAAGGGTTATCCATAGATCTGTCGATTACAGCATTTACAATTTCCTCTATTTCTGAGGTGCAACAGGCTTCCTTCCTCTTCCAGGTTTAACTTGCAAGGATCCAATTCCTCAAATTTGTTAATATTCTTCGAACTGACGCAGCTGATAAAGGAAATTTAGGTACATTCTTACAGCGTCGATTCCTGCATGGCTTCCGTTGCATTGCACTCTTTAAGATAAAAGAACTTCATAATTAAAGCACGTTCAGGCAGAGTAAGACGCAATCAACGAATGGAATAATACTTGTGATATAAGCACTGTGTCTTACTGCTGCTGGGTCAAAGACCCATCGTGTGAAATATTTCTTATTTTGAAAATAAAATTTTGGGCAAATTCAATTTCTTCTGAATTTTTAAAAAGAGCAAACATGAAAATTTAAAATTTCATCTTAGCTTTGTCTTAGCTTGTCATTTGTTGATACTTTGTCTTCTTGAGCAGATTTCAGCAGATTTTGAAACAATTTTTTTTTTACGGATTCCCCATGCTTGGAATAGTTTATTTCGAAATTCTGGCGGTATTCCGCTTACTGGTTAGAACTACAGAAAACTCTGAATAGAAATACTTTAATAATGGCAATCAGTATATTGGTCATACTGATATATAAGATTATAAAAATGAAGCATAATAGTTGCCTTATTCTAATAATCTTGTTTATATATGTCTGATCTAAATGGATGAACGACCTTTACAATGCTGAATCACTATAAGATATTATTTTTTTATGTATTTTTGTGATAAGATGATTGGCTGACATCTTACCAACAAAAAAAAGTACATAAGTAGAAATGAATAGAATACAAATAATTCTTTGAAATATCTGAAAAAAAAACCAACATGTAAATGTGACAGATATCTTACCTCCCTTGTCGAGAGAAACTTGGCTGACTCGATACGTGTGTGGATCTCTTTCCTCTAAGGAGAATTTCTCCACAGCCATTCGAATCACCTCCTCAATAGTTGTTTCAGTGTCGACGGGAATGAATCGGAAGGTGGCATTGGCTAAACGACTGAAAAACAACAAAATTTAAAACATTATACTGATGCTTTAACGAATGTAGTTTTAAGAATATGTTTTATGCTTGTCTTACTTAACTCCATCGTCTTTGATGTTAAACATTTTAATACTTATAATTCAGTATTTTATAAAGATAGAGTCAGCATCCAAAGTGACTTAACTTGTTGGTTTCTGCAAATGGATGACTATTTCTTTTGCTCCCAAATCACTCAGTGAACGAAAAGCAAAAAAGCACTTTCAATGCAATATTGATGCTTTCAAACGATCAAACATCGAAATGGAATATTTTTTCGCTTTTTGATCATTTTTAATAAATATACGTTCTTTGAAAACAATAAAATGAAGTCATGTAAATAAATTTTGAATATTGAATATTCTTAAAACAAAATTCTATGATGAAGGCCAATTATTCCCCTGCTGATAAATCTTGAATTTTTATTCTGTGAAACGCCATTGGGAGAGATTCTTCCAAAGAATAATCCTGAAGAAATAAAAGCAGATCTGAAATTTGTTCCTGTAAAACCCCTGCCCAAAACATGAAAATCCCAATGTGCTAAGATAAGCTCAAGAAAGGAAGACGGAATCCATAGGTTAACGAAAAGGTTCTTCAAAGCAAGACGATTCCCATGAAGGAATTGTAATAGTCTGACAAAGCAAAAAGAAAACAGAAGGTAACCTTGTTGGAAATAAGCAGCTCTGTCTTGGAAAATTCGTCGAAATAGATTTAGAAAATACAGTCAATACGTAGGCCTATCTCAGAAATAATACCTACAAGTTCAACTTCAAGTTCAAATAAGAAAATGAAAGGATTTGGAAAAATTTACAAGTTTTAAACTACATACAAACTAAACAAATACATTAAATAAATTACAACATTTGATTTTATTAGAATATTTATAACAATTTATTCAATTATTTATTTTTATTCTTATTATTAACAAATTCAATTGCTTAAAAAAAATATAGATCAGAACTAATAATACAATATAATTTATAAACTAATAATAATGAAATATGAAAAAATTTCAGTGAAATTATAACATGAGAAAAATGTGAATGTTAAATTCCATTCAAAAGATGTAATTGCAGTTGGAACTTACATAAAAATTTACTTTTTCAAAATTAATTATTATCATTTGTATTATTTTGTGGTTTGCTCTTTAAAGTTTTGTTAATATAAAATACAATTTTAAATATTGAAATAAGCCCGTAATGTATTCATGCTAAACACAAGAAACGGATGACGAACATTTTAAATCAAAATAAATCTACACGTTTCGGATCCATTTTCAAAGAGTAACAAAATATACAGTAAATTCATAGAAAGGAAAATGGAATTGAAATGTAAACAATATGATTTCAGATCTATTTAAGATTTTATATGTACTTAACAAATTTCTTGTCAGATGCGAAGGATGAAGTAGTTTTAGACGATGTTTCAAAATCCTCTGTAATGGGTAATTATTTAAAAGCAAAATGTTGATGATAAGTCTCTTGAATTTGTTCTGCTCTCCATTCGATGCCAATGGATGGACACGAAATAAAGTGTTTCTTATGTACAAAAGGACGATTAGAGTGAAAAGCTAATCATTTATTTCTCATCTTATTCATTTTCACGCATTTCCCTAAACTATATATTATTATTTCCCACTGTAATAACGCTCTTATTTTCTGAGATATCAAAGCCAAGAAATGTCTATGATTTTTATTTTGTGGCGAATTAGAAGATAGCATCTTTACGTGTTTACGT
This sequence comes from Thereuonema tuberculata, assembly GCA_023159025.1. Classification (NCBI taxonomy): domain Eukaryota; kingdom Metazoa; phylum Arthropoda; class Chilopoda; order Scutigeromorpha; family Scutigeridae; genus Thereuonema; species Thereuonema tuberculata. Next base: position 3,410,885 of record JAFIDM010005346.1, read on the forward strand.
TCACGTGTTGAACGAGTGCTTTTGTTTTTTGTTTTTTTTTAAAGAACCACGTTTCTAAATCAATTAAACTATTAAAGTTTTATGGTTTTTTTTTTTAACTGAAATATTTAAAAGTGAAATTCAATCGACCTAACACTTACTTATCTGAAGATACTAGAAAAAGTGAATCAACATTAGTCTTATTTCAGAGACGATTTCATCATTGATAAACAGAAACACTCTTCTGTGAAAATGAAACAACGATTTTCCCAAAACGAATGCCTGGATTCCATGTTTTTCACTAAAGAAGCATAAACATAGATTGGACCTTTGTATGGTCATAAAAATTCTGAATTTCCACCATACAGTCGGACGTCTAATTAACGAAGTCGCTAAATCCCCCCAAAAATATGGAAAATTCGTTAATAGATATTTACCTTTTCAAATTACTTTAAACTACATAACACACAGTGTCCAAAATATCCGATTCAGTTAGTGTTTTCGAGGTCTCAACTTCAAAATCAAGTGAAAGATAATCATCAATCAGCACATCATTGTTAATTTCTTCTTTTTCTCTCAGCTGTATCCACATTTCTTTCGTTTCCTCTAAGGGAATATTAATAATAAAAACATTTCAAGGAGAAAAAAAAATAGATACCACGAAAAAGTTCGTTAAATAGAAAATGCACTTCGCTATTTGGAGGTTATTTTACGAAGAAATTAGCAAATGTTCTTGGTTCCAAAGAAAAGTTCGCAAAATAGAGGTTCGTTAAATAGAGGTCCGACTGTATTTGATAAATTATTGATATGGTAGAATTATCTTAAGAACTGAAGAAAATAAGCTTTTGCAGTAAAAGGGAAGTTTAAAGATTACTTTTAAATCTCTTGTAACACTGAATCGATTCCTTATTTGTCATGAAATGTTACCTACGTAGCAAATTCTTCCAATTTTTCTTATTTCAATCTTGGAGCTAATTTACTCCTGAAATTACATAAATTGATATTTAGTTCAAATTAAAAAAAAAAAAATCAACAATCTTAATCTCAATATTAACGCTGACAATAGAAAAAAGAACGAAGGATTCCTTAGTAGAATTCAAAGGTGAAATAGAAAATCAGACGATACTTGCTCTGGTCAAATTCTTTGTAAAAGAAGATTAGATATTAAAGAAAATGTAGAAGCTAATCAAAATCAATGGAAGAGAGCTTTCCTTAACGAAATGCCGTTTACAATTTTTTGATCTTCAAGAGGAAAAACGAACTCCCACAATGCCAGTGGCGGATTTCCGCATAGGCGCAGGAGGCCCTCGCCACGGGCCTCATAAATGAAGGGGGCCTCAAAATTTAGCTCTCAAAATTTTTGGTTGTAAAAGCAAGATTTCCTTTTTTTTTGGTTGTAGAATAATGGAACTCCCGACCCGGGCCCCCAAAGGCGTTGGTACGCCACTGTGTAGGGGTAGTGAAAATATTTAGAGGGGCCTCAAAATTGAATTGCGCCTAGGGCCTCTCAAGTGCTAAATCCGCCACCGCACAATGCACTGTTTTCTAGTTGTTCCCGCCATTCCTAAATTGAAGAGTCGCCTGCCTACCTACGACTACTTTTTGATAACTCTAATGTGGGTGCATTGTTATGTTATATAATACTGTAATGATGCTTGTGGTAGAAACTGATGACAAATATTTAATTTCATACTAATAAATATTGTACCCTAGATATTTTACATTATTGATACAAAACAGATCACAAAAAGTGGAAAGTTGATATATTTAGAATAGCATTTAAGTTGTCTTTTGTGAAAGATGTCGTGAGGAAAATGATTTGGTCGCCCAAGAGTTACAGGGACGATCTTATACGAAATAGGTTTTAACATCTTATCCGAAGATGTTTATGATGATGATTTCACATGTTTTAAAAAAAGTTTTCTTTTAAATAGTAATATTCATAACTTTCTAAAAGTTTTTAAAACTAACAATAAAATTTAACCACAGACTTTATATCATTTCTAAAAATACTGTAAATTTTTATACCAGTTTTAAACTGTATAGTAGAATAACAATTGAGATATTGTGGATAATATGAAGCTAAAATTAATCGAGTTCCAGTGTAAACAAAGATCCTGCTCATTTTACACAAGAATCTTCAATATTTGGAAAAAAACTGTAATTTTGTTAATTTTTTAGCCTTTCTATATTTTTTTTATTGAGATGGTATATTTATAATAACAATTATTTATGATATTAGAAAAGTATCAAAATACAAAGATTCAAATGTTGGCGCTAATTTAAATCAATTACTTTCTCTCTGTGGACCAAATAGTCATGTGATAAGACAGTTAACTGCGGACTGAAGGAAATGGTTCGATCCCCACCTGATTTTTCTCAATTAACTTTCCTCATAACGTGTCGTAAGCTCCAACCACTCCTCTGTGAAATGGGTGCCGGGGATTTTTTCCCTGGAGGTATAAGCGGACCACGAGTGTTGGATGACCACGCGACCGGTCAAAGAAACGTTAAGAGCCTTATGTCCAGCGTCCCTATGGGATTTCGTGTGTAGACCATACCATATTACTGTCCCTAAATCCTAGAGATTGGATTTAGAACAAGTGGCAGACAACTTTTCTGTTAAATCTTATAAGATACGTGAAAAGAGTAAACAAGATTAGAGGTAGAAGAAAAATCCTATTGATCAATGAAAAAATTGCTGAAAATCTTAGCAATACACTATTGTTTATGATTGGAATGGTTGATTGTGATAAAACACATTTATTTGTTGTTGGTTTATTATCTTGTTATTATGACAAACGATAATTCAAAGATATATAATAGTATTTGTATTTATTTGTTCAGAATGGAGGTGATTTTACCTTAATTGTCCTGGATATACTTTAATATTAGTGGAAGTGACTTCCTCTTCGCGGAACCGTAGTAAGATGGCTGGCCTTTTGCCATCATGGTAAGTGAGGTTGGCGACGGGATTGGTTTCATCCAACTCCCGTTCATCCGTGGCTGAAAATCAACCAAAAAAAATATTACATCATTCACTAAAAAACATAGACACTGTTAAAAATATGAATCTTTAAGAGTTTTTTTTTTTATAAATGAATTCAGATCGAATTTCACTTACAAATTACAAAAATAGTTTCAGAATCAAATTTCCAGTATGATACAGAAATCGAGAGAATGTAGATTAAAAGCTGCAGATATATAAAAATATATAAAATAAAAAAAGTAGTCCAATGTTAAATTATTATAAAGAAAGGTTTTGCCTCAATTAACAGTGCACTTCAGGAAATTTATTTTCTGAATTAGTTTCTGCCTCTGTTTCACCTATAATAAAAAACTGTCTAAAGTGCAAAGCATGTTTTGTGTTTTAATCCTTATACAGTTATTTAGTTAACACATTAATTATTCGATTATTTTAAACTAGAAACTCATAAATGTTGGAAACAAATCCAATAATAGTTAAATCATTCCTGGAACTGTGGATAATTGACAAAATTGAAAATATTTAAGAAATAAAATAAAATTCTATCAACATCTTATGTACTTCTAACAGGAGTTCCTTTTAGTTTTCTCTCCATCCTATAACCAATTCATATTGCCTGTATGCACAGTACGCCTATTTCGTCAGACATGAAGTCATGTGTAGTTGTTTAATGTAAGAATTATCTGAGGATCTGTGTAGGCTGGTGGGAAAATGTTCTTGTCCCAGTCAATTATTCTTATTCAACTTTGTTAATTCGATGAGCAGAACAGGCACTGGCTTGTAGATAACAACTTTTGTTTTAAAACAGATTCAACTGTTTGTTAAGCAGCTACGTTGTTGGGATAGATCCAAAATTATTTCTTATGGCTTTTAAGTAATTTCTAATCTCGGTGCTGATGTTGCCCAAATAATTCACATTCCAACTCATCTCTGTTTATTCTTGCATTATCCAGTTATACAATTCTTAGCTTTCAAACAAGGCTTACATTCACGGCGAATTTTGAAAATCTCCTTCCGTAATTTCTGAGAATTTATCATAAAAACTTTCTTCTATTGAAAGGTCGATGATCGCTGACACGGTTTAGTTCAAGTTTCATAGACACAGTAACAATGTAAAAGTGTTCTTTACAATTATCATTTCTAGTTTTAAGTTTGTTGCCAAGCTTAGAAATAGTTAACCATCAAAGCTTGTCTGGAAGAGGCAATTGGACTTAAAAACTGTGGGTTTGAAACTGAAGTGTGATCTTGAGATGATTCAAGAGGCTACAGAAGCAGCCAGAGCCGTTTCTAGGTGTTCTGCCACCCTAGGCGAGAACTGAAAAATGCCGCCACCCTCCTTCCCCTCTCCTCCACCCTTATTGACACCATTCAATACAACCGACACTTGAGAATGACCTGCGAGACAAAAATGTTCTTGTGCACACGGCCTTGTGCACACGTATGCACAAGGCGCAAGAGGGAGAGATGTATCAAGACGAGATAGCGCACGCACCTCTTTCCAGAATTCTTTGTTTAATAATTAATAATTTCGCTGTTTGAGATATATATATATATAAAATTAATTTTTTCCGTCCTTCGGCAGCCTAGTCTTGCCTAATGGTAGAAACGGCCCTGGAAGCAGCTAAACAGTTAGACTATTGTTTAGCTTAGAAATTGCCTGTTACAAAGGGAATGGATGTATACAAACTAAGCTTATTTGGAGAAACACATTAATTTGCTAACTTAGTTTAAAAGAGAATTTTATGAAAACAGCTGAATGTGGTGAAGAGCGACGAAAGCATTGGTTCGAGATGAGAGAACAACCAATAAGAATTAGGTTTTATTTTATAGATATATCAACTTAATTCGTGATTATGGTTTAAAACAAAATTAGCATATGTGCTTCCGGTTACTATTTTTTTGTTTCACAGTAAATAAAAAATAAAGAAACAATCTATATTTTGCATAAAAATAATCTTAATGTTTTACGAAAATTTCTGAGAAAACCATGACAGACATAAATATGTGATTTTTTTTTCTGTATAATTTCTTACTAGTGTGTAACTCACCCAGTGCATCGGTGACGTAAAAATTCTTTGGATCAGCTAATACATGGAATGCTCTTAATGCAGCTTCCTGAAACACAAAGAAAGAAAACATTCAAGAATCGATTCAGGAAAATAAATTTCATTTATTTGCATTTTGTTTCTGATCGTTGCAACAACAGTAATTTTTTCATTCTTATTACAGTTCTATCAATTTTAACTTGTATTAAAAACATTCTTAATCTTGAAACAGTTTTTCAAAATCTACAAAATTAATATTAAGAATGTAAAAGGCCTTATTCGTTGAACGTATAAGACGTATTTGGAGCTTAAACATGTAACGTAAATGACACTAGATTAGATTACAAGTTTTATTTCATTTTTTTAAAGAAATTAAAAATATGATTTTTATAACTGTAAATTATTAGTTTAATTTAACTGCTTCTTTGTTGAAGAATTTTTTGTTTAGCAAAGGATGTTTGAAAAATGTATTTGATGTGCCTTTAGATATATTTATAGTAAGTCTGATTTTCTGTATATTTATATATCTTATTTTTTTATTATATATAGCAAACAAACACTTCCCATCGTTTGAAAAATATTCAGTTTGATGAAAAAAAACAACAACTTACGAGAATATGTTGCCTCGATGCATTTTTGGAAACATTTATAGTCCTGAAAACTCTCCTCTTAAAAGACGATTGACCATCGTACACTTTAATCACAGCTGTAAAGAAGAGGAAAAAACATTAGAATGCAAATTACCATCAAAGAAATAAAATAATAATAAAAAGATCTACTCTAAAGTAAAATTAATAAAAAGAAAAATATATAAAATAATAAATATTAAAAATAATGCAGAAATTGAAAAAAAAATACACAAAGACAACCTTTATTTAAGAGGTCAAGATCTGTTGAAGTTTTGGGTCAGTAAAATTTAGTTTCAGAGTTCCTTACATTCGAAAGAAGGCGGAACCTAAGGCTTCAAGGATACATTTCACGACAGAGCTTCTTCCAACTTCTTGAGTCTCATGTTTTAAAAGCAAGATATACGTTTCTTATTGAAAGAAATAAGTTGATAACATAAGTTAAAAGTCTGAAAAATCCAAAATTTCCTCATAAAATATGTCATACATGATAATTATTGAAAATTATTACTCATTGTTAGGAAACAAATGTAGAAGTAAAACATTCGTCTTAGAATTAGAATTTATTTTCCATGTTTTACGTTTTTGTTTAATTTTTTTTAACAAACGGCAAATCCATGACAACAAACTACAGGAAAGAACGCGATGACAGTTGTTGAGGACCTCAGGCTTTGGGAAAATCGAGTTACAATAGGAATCATTGAATAAATTAACAAGTTGGACGTTAACATGTTCTATAGATGTAAGAATAAAATTGCTTTTTATAAGTACTTTATTTGCTTTCTTAAAAATTAAAATAATATTGTTTAAGAATTTGCAGAGCCCCCACAAAGCATCTAAAAAAGGCTTAAATTAAAAAACAACAAATTATTAGAAGTTTTCGTCGTATTTTTTTCTTGAACAATGTGAGCTTCAACTGTTAACAAGGATTCTTTGAGGAATTTGAAGGAAAGATGATTTATTGTAGGCAATATTTATGATACATAAATCAAGTAGTTTTGTTTTAAATGCTTGAAATAAAAAGTCGAATTTTCATCAACGGAATTTTTGACAAAGTTGTTTTACGAAGTTTCATCGTCTTCTACAAAGTTTTAATATTACAGCTAGAGTCAAAGTGAGAGAAGGGTTTCATTACAAGAGGATTCCCCTAATGACAGCACTTCCTGTAATAAGCTGCGAAGAAAATTAAGAAATGGCCAAATACCATTCATTCCATCTAACTTACGCTGAAGAGGGATTAAGCAATTTAAGGGATTATTACAGAATCACAGAAATTAAAACAAGACTGATCCCATTTCATCTTCCATTTTTTTATTTTCTTCCTCCCCAACCCTGAACTATTACTTCGCATATATTAAATTTGAATTTTCAATCTGAAATATTTATAGAAAAAATCAAGAATTATTGCTTATGCCCCTTAAGGACTTGTTTAATTTTGAAATAAATTACTTCAAATTGTAACATATTTTCAAAAAGTTTAAAAAGAAAAATTAGTAACAATTCTTCTTAATACGTAATAAACTAGCAAATAAAAATTTTACATTAATATTCAAAAATATTAAAGCGGGAAATTATGCTTTTAAACAGATATATCTCGGGGAAAAAAATAAAAAGCTTTAATGTTTTCGTCTAAACTTATATGATGTACACTGTCCGGCCACTTTATTAGGTACACCCCTGCTGTGCGCACAAATGCTGTGTCTCACAACAACGCTTCAAGTATGTTAACAGTTTATCCTTATGCAGATGGCTACTTTCAGCAGGACAATGCGTCGATGCACAAACCTCGCATCACTATGGAATGGTTTGAGGAACACGACGATGACTTTACCTTGCTGCTCAGTCCCCGGATCTCAGCTCGAAAATTTGTGGGAAGAGCTGGAACGAGCTGTTCGCTCCAAGCCTACACCTCCATCAAATTTCAGGAACTGCGTGATTGCATGGTACACAATACCTCAACAACGTTTTCAGCATCTTGTGAAATCCATGCCTCGACGAATTCAGGCTGTTTTGAGGGCTAGAGGAGGCCCAACACGCTACTAGATAGGTATATCTAATAAAGTGGCCGGATAGTGTATTATCCTAAATTTGTTACAAAATAAAAGGTTCTCAATATATTCCCCCAGAACTGTAATGGTATGCCAATGATGAGACAATAAGGAATTAATTGTAAATCTGAATTAAATATAAACATATTGAACTGGAAAAATGCTGTAATTTTTTATTATTAGAAAAACTGTTTCTCCAAGAAAGGAATTTTTATCATAAAATTGCTTGAAATGAGAAAGAAATTCATTTCTGGTGTGATGATAATGAAGATTTCTCCAATTTTGTCTTGGGAGGTTTTTATTTAAATATTCAGTCATTCCATGTTAAATGTTAATATTATAACGGCTTTCCTAGTTTGAAGATAAAACTTTAACATCTTTTTAAATTGTTGTTAATATTCATCCTGAGTCAAGAAAATATTGAAATATATTATAGACAAAAGAATCTTTCAAAATCATATTTTTTTTTCTTAAATGCAGGGCAGGGTTAAATTTTTTCAATTCTCAGGCCACTTTACTGTTATTTGTCTATTTAAAAACAATCTTTTTTTCAAAACACAGGATTGAGAATAAGTTGTTGAATTGTATTCCTTAATATATTTCTTTCATTTTTCAATTTTTGAAAATTTGTAATTTTTATTTTTTGATATATAACCATTCTCTTGATGCTGGGGGGAGGGGAATTCAAGCCTAGCCAGGAATTGAATTGACAGCCTAGTATAAATATCGAATGACATTGATGTAACCTGTTCGTAGCGTATAGAACTTTTTTTAAATCCCCGTAATGTCTCAAAAATTAAGAAAATAAAAATTCTGCGGAGTGTAATTGGGATTGACTAATAATTAATTAGTAATAATAAAATCCATTGTAACTTGTGATCTACTACCAAAAAAGCATGAATCACTGGCTGATCATTAATTTGATTTACTAATGGTCAACTGAAATCAGAGTCAGATGATAATAATAAGGTCATCTATTCTTTGTTTTTTCCTTGCAAATAACAATTTTCATCATCAACTATTTTGTTTCAGATTTGTATGAAAGATGATTGTGATTTTCGAAATCTAATATTTTGATGTGAGAAATTGGTACAACAGGAAATATTCTGGAAGGAAATGATCTTTTAACAGTTTGATTATACAGGGTGGCGAACATAAAACCGGCCCCAAAAGATTTCCAGGTATATTTTGTTTCTGAAAATGGACAGTATTTAACGGTGTCGCTCCTGTTCATGTTATCTGTATATTTTTATTGTCCTATTCAGAGCAGATGTTGGAAGTGGACGTGATCAGCCTCGATGCCTTTCTCCGCCCGCCGCAGAATGTTCTGGAACACTCTCAATACTGTAACCGTATTGCAGGCGATCTCTTGCCGTATGTTTGTTTTCAACTGATCCAAGGTGCGAGGGTTGTTGCTGTATTTTTTCCATTTCAGCAACCCCTAGAGATAAAACTCACATCACCACATGCGCATATCATTAGCGTTGAATACTGTCTATAGCGAACCTACAACATATACCTTGAAACCTATTGGGGCCGGTTTTATGTACGCAAACTGTATATTCTGAGCACTTTACAGATGAGGCGTATCAAAAACAATTTACATTGTAATGTTTGCAGAGACACAAATCCTAAATAGTAAAGAAACTAATGTATTCAACTATCAATGAAAACAACTAGGAATTCATTGGAATAAATCATTTCAGCAATGATGGAATGATTTGCTGAATATTTTAATTATTATTCTTCATTACAGTGAATAGAAAGAGAGAGAGATTCATCAGTGTCATTGTTATCCATCCAACAATGTTCCACAGAAGACGTCATTCACTATAATTAGTAGCCTTCTGATTCTTTTCTTAGTTTTCAAGAAAACTTATAAATAGAAATTTATCTTAAACCTCATTTTTAAAAGAGAATAAAATAAATAAACAAATACAACATTGAAAACAAAACATACAGCAAAGAACTCTTTCATAAAGTTTTCTACGTTTTAGATAAGAACTTTCATTCTACGCCTCTAATTGCTAAGGAAGCATTCACTCTACAAAGGTCATGTTTTCAACTACTGGTCTGAAGTGTTTCCAAACTGATTCTGACCTTTTATTTACCTAAACAATTGAAATCCACGTGTTCCTCCTCCACCCACCCTCCCATCCTCTGACCCAGAGGTCAAAATTAGTAAGTAAACGCTTCTGATTTCAAGTTGATGAAAAATGACTTGGAAGGTGTGATTTAGACATCAAAACTCTAAAGAAAAAAAAAACAAACCTTAATATCTGAACAAACTTTCCTTTGGATGTTTGGTTTGTTCGGATTTTCACCTCTTTCTTTTTATCACATGAAAGTTGACAAAACTACTGAGCATAATTCTTTGCAAAGAGCTGAAAATCAAAACGAAAACCAATGTGTGTGTGTCTTTAAAACACACCTTATTCAACCGAACCCTTATATCGTTACCAAGCTGACCAAGTCATGTTTCAGCAACTTCTCTTAGAAGGGTTTAATTACTAATTTTTACCTTTATTTTTCATCCACGACATCTCTGCGTGTTTGTTGACATTACCAGCAGGATGCAAAAGATTAACAACTTTAAGAAAGAATTCACCTGTGGAAACTAAAGATAAAAATTAAAATTAACATGACATCCTCCCCTGACAATCAGAATTTGCTGAAATGACTTGGAGAGCTTCATATTTATAAATCAGACGATCCAAAATCAATTGAATAGAATTGAAAATAAAAGCAATAGGGATGAGACAATTCTTTACATTAATATTCATGAAATTCATGACATTAATCCATCTCTTTTTACAAGGGCCTATTTTAAAACAAGTTTGCATTAGTTTGACGGAAATTATAAAGTGTTTGACTTTGCAGAAACTTTCAACAGTTCTGGTTTCTTAGTCAATTGAGGCTTAAGTGTCTTTTCCATTTTTTGTTTCTGTTAATAAAGCGATGATAGAATTGAAAAGAAGACGGTCTTAAGAAATTGAAACCATTTTGAACTTAATATCGGAGAATCCACTGCTAGAGACGGAAAAGAAGAATCCCGTCAGGATTTGAAATTTAATTTCATCTAATTTAAAAATTAGATATTTGTGTTTAATTTAATATTTATGATAGATTACACGATTTATTTGATAAGAGTTAAAGAAATTCTTGGTAAAACTATTGTAAAATGCATTGTTTTCATTACCACGGTTAATTTTTTTTTAATGTCAACGTAGATCTGAACATGGAATATTAAGTAATGTATAAAATCAGTGAGATTTATTTTTATTTATATTTAATGAAGACCCGTTAGGAATGATGTAAAGAATTTAAAGAATATAAGAGATTTAAGTCATTTTTTAATTTTGTATATTTAAATGTTTTTAAGTTTATAACTTGTTGCCATATTTGTTTTCCCGTTATTGACTGATGAAGATAAAAGAAGGTTTTTAAGAAAACCTTTAATAAAATGTAAATAAGCAGCTTTATTTCATTATTAACATTATTAAACATTCTAAACATTACTAAACATTAAAACATTTATTAAACATTAGAAAATAATATAAAGTTGAAAAACATTACGTAGAATAAATAAATGAAGAAATGAGAAATATACTGTAATCATTGACAGGGTCTACAATGGAAATAAAATTAACCAAATTATTTTCTACTAAAAGAAAATAGAAAATGACACTAAAGAATGTATTGTTAAAGTATTCAATAGCTTTTAATAGGATATTTCACTTCTACTCAAAAGCTTGGAAAAGATATAATATAATTTGGAAAACGAAAATATGAATCAAATACCAAACTATGTAAACAATTTCTGGGCCTAAACAAATATTTACAGATTGTACTTTACAGATACCTAAAGATCTTGGCTGACTAGAAAAGAAAGGATAGAAAGAAATAGACTGTCCTTCAGTTAGATCTGAGTTGCTTTAGAAACTAGGAGAGGCCTTTCAAGTTAAGCAGAAGATTATAAATCAAACAAATTTATATTCGAACCAAATCCAACAAATTTATATTCGAACCAAATCCAACGAATTCATGCTGTCACTTTCAAAAATGAAAAATCCTGATATTCTCGTTGTTTCCGAGTCACTGTTACACTAAGGATGGGGTGTCAAAGGATTGATCTTTATAATGATTGAACATTGTATTAAAACTACTTTTTGACAGTTCTCAGTGCATTTCATAAATTGTTATCATCTTAGTCCGTTCTAAATCTCTTATTCCCTCAAAACACAAGCACTGAGGACTTTGGACTTTGATTCTGTGAAAGTTCTTGTTATGCCACCATTTCACAATGATCTTTTACGAATTTATAAGTTTGAGAATACGACAACCTATATTATTACAAAGATTGGAAGAAATTATAAGATAAAACGGACACAATTCTTAAATCAAAGAAATCAAAATTATCAAAATTAAATGAAAATAATTTCGATATTTCCTTAACCATAATGGAAATGTACTACTTAACGAAAAACTTTCAATTCAGCTCAGCAGACAATCTATTCCTTGCTGTTTATAACAGCTAGGCTTCTCTATATTATTGTAAAAAGTTGCAGAGAGATTGAATCTCGAATTTAGAATATTTGATGCAATTCGACCTTCTGTAGAGATTCATAACTTTATCAATTGATATTTTTGTTCATAAAAATAATAATAAAAAGTAAGGGTTTTCTTCCGATATCGTTTTCAGGAGGTTTGAACTGATAATTTATTTCAATAATTCTTCATTTTTACTATTAAACTAAAATAATTCTTAATTATTTTTACTTTTTTTTCTGTATTTGGGTTTCGTTACATTTCTAATGATATAAGTTTCCTAAAAAAATTATATTAAAAACTAAGAGCTTAGTCATTATAATAAGAGATTTAGAATCTGAAACTAAAAACTTATTTTTTAAGATTTTTAATTTTTAAACAGAAATATTTTTAAATATAGACAAACGACTATTAAAAACTTAAAAGAACTCTTTGAGGTTTTCTTGAACTTCTTATTCTTTTTATCTGACTTTATTTTAGATCCGTTTCTCATATTTTTTAGTTGGAGTAAACATTGAAGTTTATGTTAATAAGTAAAAATGTTTCATTTATTATTTTTACTTTATTATTTTCATGTGACTTTCATTAAATCTAGAATCAAATAACTCTTTTCAGAGCAAAATGTTTTAATGATGATTCCTTCAAAAATTTCCAATTTTTGGTTTCTTCTTCTATTTGACAAATTATTATTAGAAGAAATCGGTTTTTCAAAACTTTTCAAATCAACTATTTGCAAATGGTTTCCACGTAGTTTTATTTGTTAATCTACTATTCAAGTTCCTTTCTTCTCTAGAGGTTTTCATGAACTCATTTTCTGCTTTCATTTCACATTGATTTTATGTTAGAATAAAACCAAACAGAAACGAATGTTCGCAAAATTTGTTGTGGTCAATTAATGAAGGTCACGTGAAAGGAAAGACACCAATGACAAGCATTTTTAACTATAAGGCTTAATAAGGAATAAACTGATATGTTGGAATGGAAATGTTCGCCAAACTTCTCAGTTTTATTTAGAGCCACTAACATTTAGTAATCAAAGGGGGCCACAAATCAAACCTTATTTGTAATTAGACGGAATTCAAGAAAGGCATTTTTTGTAATAATAGAATTGGCAGCTCAGTCGAACAAACACTGGTCTGAGGGCTGCAGGATCCGGGCTCAATCCTGGCGAAAGATGAGGTTTTTGTTTTTTCTCAGGTTATTTCTATACCACTATCTGAAAAACGGGAACCACTATTCTTTCTTCGAGATTTGGACAGACCACCTATTCTCAAATGGTTCCGACTGATCAGAACCTATTCAATGCACCCAAGAACCAATAGATGTGGACCCAGTGGTTGAGGCGCTAAACTGAGGACTAGAAGAGTCCAGATTCAATGAAAGACGGTGGTCGGAAATTTTGCCACAGTTATTTCTCCTCCAGACGTCTCATAGGACGTCTTTGTCAAATGGGTTCCATGCTTCTTATTCGGACGGGCGTGGGTCTGACCATCCAACCTCAACTAGTTCCGTTGGTCGAGAATCTCTGGGAGTGTAAACCTCCTGCATGGCCTATTGTCGTCCATCTTTTTCAGAGCCAACAGATGTTCCAAAGGTAAACACCTACCTATTTATTGTAAAAATTGCGCTGCTCATTTGATTGTTGTTAGATTATTTCATTTCCGATTTATTTTTTCAAATGCCATTTGCTACTTTTTAAAAATGAAATTTTAGAAAATCTTCTTAGAATTTCCAAACAAGTTCTATTTTTTTTTTAAATTTTCTATTTGAAATCATATAATGGAACAATCCTTTTTAACTTGTGATAATAACTACAAATGAAAGTTGTTAATACTAGTAATCTTAAAATATAATAGAAAAAAAACATAGAATTTAGATAGGTATTTTTTTAAATATTGTTCCAAAACCGTCTGTTACTGTTTTGATGAAATGTTAAATTTTCAAATAAAAAAAAAAAATTGAATCTCTGAAATTCTGGATCGCCTGTGCAATACTAAAGAAGAGTGTTTTTCTTACCCTCGTCCTTATCTTTGTCTTTACCCGTTGCATGTTCGTCGTCTTTGTTCTTGAGATCTGTGCTGGAGGAGAACTCTTCCGATATGCTTCGTGCTGAAAAGGCAAAGAAATCATTAATACTTGTACATTTGGTTGTGAAATGTCTCTGTAATTCTATATTTTATAGGTTTTCGCAAGTTCTTTTGATCAAAGAAATATTACTGATTTTAATCAAAATTTATAAAAAAAATAGCAATAGATTCTTAAAAGTTGCAAGTTTACTGTTTATTTGCGTATAAGCATTATCGAAATGTTTAACATTAGTGGAATAATTTGCACAAAATCCTCTGTGAAACAAGAAACTGTATTGGGATATGTTCCCTCCTAAAATTACACATACTAATTCTCACAATTAAAAACCTAATCCCAATAAAGTGTGGAAACTAACACTAATCTCTAAACATCAGCCTAAATATCATAAACATATGTCATCATCAATAATCCAACAGTCACAAGCCATGGTACCAAATATGGTACCAAATACTACATCTTAGTCAAAAGTCTCTCCATGACGTATTATCAGGGTTTCTTTTGTTTGCAAAAGTTTACTTATAAAATCAAAATACAAATTCTATTTTTTTTTGTAAATCCTATTTAATAAGACATAGCATTACTAACTTCAAGACAATAAACAGAAACCCATTAAATACAGCACATGGAATTCGTGGATACCGAATGTTTTATTTCTATTATTATTATCAATCAATTAAATCAATCATCATCAAGCGAGAAATTCCTGTAAATTTTATCTTGATAACGGGCTTAAGGATTTTGATGAATGGGTTGAATCTATCGTTTTCGGGTGCGAGAAAGAGATTTAGCTAGGTCTCGACTTTGGGAAACTGATTTAAGGAGCTAAATAACCAGGTGATTGTCTTCAGCGTTGTTGCTTTATTTTGCTATATTTTACCGCGTAAATATTTATTAAGTTACTGTTCACCTCCTTCGTTCAAGTGATGTTTCATTAGATTGTTCATTATCGTAGAGCAATTGTCTGCTCAAAAACCACAAAGATTCAAGATTATAAAGAGTTTTTGTTCTCTTATTTCAAATAGTTTTTCTACGATGAAATTTCTCTAAAAGCTCCATACATTTGCACTGAAAATCAGAACATCTACTGGAAATGACTTAGTTAGGTTCTTGAATTTTGTGAAATCAGCTTTTGCGAAATTAAAGAATTGTATTAGAACGAAAGTGTGGGAAATTTCTGGAGACAGTGAATCTTGCTTCCTCCTTAAGTATGGCTGGTAAGCGTTAGTTTATTTGTCAAAGACAATTTCCAGTTTCACAAAAGATCACATACCATCATCTTTATTTCAAAACTTGTATTAAAAGTTTTGAAATAAAAGAAATTGGTTTGTGATCTTTTAATTCAAGATTTTTTTTATTGCTTAGGACTGATAATAGACGAGAACTTTAAGAGAAATTGAAATAACTTTCCAAATTCTAACCAATATTTTGAATTGAGAATGTCTCAGGAAGAGTGAAAAGATGATGGAAAATTACGATAGTAGAATGCTCAGTAATTAAAAGCTATTGAAAATAATATGATAATTACATGATAAACGATAAAATATTGAAAATAAGTTCTCAGCAAATCGTTTTGGATGACACAAAGTTTTTAGTAACTGATGACAAGGACATCGCAATCCAAGGAATCTTGTATCTTTGATATTAAAAAAAAAAAAGCAACCCGATATTCAATAGGAATGCACCAACATATATATTAAAACATTAAAGTTATCATCTGCCAAAAAATAATTTTTTCTGAAGTAAAGAAAGCATAGAAAGAAAAATTCAATTATCCTTAAGCTATTCAATATATATTAAAATATTACACAGAATAAAAAATTAGTTTTTAGAATGGAAACAATTGCCAAAAAAATGGTTGTGATGATCTGTTGCAGTGTAATCACAACAAATTGAACCAAATTCTTTGTTAATGGAGGAATTATGATGAAGATTCATCTAAGATCAACTAAGCATTTTTCCCTCTTAGTAGGATAAAAAGTTTTGAAAAATCTTTAAGAGAAGAGGTCTATTTTTTATTCTTCAGTAATTATTTTATGAGTGATAATCATTAGTCTAGGCAATGTGTCTACTATATGTAAAATTGACCTTTAAATATAGTATTAATATAATTTGAATAAAAATATTTTACACACAAAATTAAATTGCTTTAAAGATATATTAAACGCATTAAAATAGTATTAATAGTATTAATATATTTTCCAAAGAAAAAGATGCACTATTGCATTATGCAGGGGATATCGCTCGAAATACAGCTTGTATCCGACGTCGGACGGACAATACAGGTCATCCACAATATTGAAGGGAATACGCAGCCATTCCTCCTGCAGAGCGGTCTCTAGTTCAGAAAGTGTGGAGGAATAAGGTGAAAATATAGCATGCGGTTTGGCCTTAAAAAATACTCCAAAATACCCAAAGGTTCGATTATGTTAAGATCAGGAGACTGAGGAGGCCAGACAAGATGAACCAGTTCATATTCGTTCTCATCGAACCACGCCTGGACATACCAAGCAGTGTGAATGAAGGCGTCTTGGAACAGAGATCGTTCTGGAACATTCTGCAGCGTAGGATGAATATGATAACCCAGAATGCTGAGCTAATGCTGTGCTGTGACCTTCCCATGCAGGAATACAATTGGCCTCAGACCCCGCCAAGATATCGCATGACACACCATCACAGCACCCCATCCATGCTTAACTGTAGGAAGGAGACAGTCAACATGAAAGGCTTACGCGGGCGTTCTCCACACATAAACACATCCAGTGGTTTGAAATAATGTAAAGGAAGATTCGTCAGACCAAATGACGTGTCCCCACTGCTGTTGTGTCCAGTGTCGGCACCATTGCCTTCACTTCAAAGCATTACATGGTATCGCCAATGATTTTGGAATAGCCGCTCTACCATGAATGTTCGCAGGATACAGTTTCCGTTGGATAGTTTTGGTTGATTCGGGGTCCTTGACATGGATTCTGTTCGGAGGTCATCTGAGACACCCGTTGTCTTGTGCTGTCGAATAGTGATAGTGATAGTGATCCGATTCACCATCCATCTCTCTTTAGATGACGTCTTACCATGTTTTGTGTCGACTGTTGTAACACAGTTGACATAGTGCTTCTTGCAACACCCACGAGATTGGCTGTTTTCGTTACTGAAGCTCCAGCAAGGCACTTTCCAATGATCATGCCTCTTTCGAAGTATGAGATGTCGGGCATAACAGCGTTTCACTGCTAATATAATTTTCACTTGCAACCCGTACGACGCTGCTGATCGACTGATACCTCCGCCTTCACGGCCACTAGGTGGCAGACGTCTATTCTAGATGGCGTGGATCTGCTACGCAAATGGAATATGGCCCTTTTCATAGGAGTGTTCATATTAATGTGTTTACCCCCTCCCCTGTATTTATTTTTCCACTTTTTGACGATTTTTCATATCTTCAAAACTTTTATACTAACGTTTTAAGAGCTTTTGCCACAAAGTTTTTAGATCCTTTAGGGCCGTGTTTCCCAACGTGGGGTCCACGCCCCACAGGGGGCAATTTGATTGTTAAGGGGGGGACAATTCCAAAATGAATTGTTAAATAAAACATTATTACCGTGAAGTGTAGGCCTATATATTTGTTACTTAATTTAATTAATATAATTTAAATAAATAAGGAACAGTATAAAATATAAAAGTTCTTAAACAGCAAATCAGTTTTATATATTGTTATGGTTAAAGTGTAACAGTTATTATTATATAAAAGAAAATTAGATACATAATGTCGTATGGAAAATGGAAAACGACACTGACCCCTCAAATAGGTTCCTAGAATCGTCACTTAACACGTAACGTAGGCGTGGCCAATATTATATATATGTTACATAGGGGGGCATAAGAATTTTAGAAAGGCTTAGGTGGGGCATAGCACAAACAAGATTGGGAAACACAGCTTTAGGGCAATGGTTTAACTACAAATAAGTAACAAAAAAATCGAAATCTGTTCGCGGGTTTTTAAGGGGCGGGCCTCAAAATTGTGGCGTGAATAATTGCCGTAAATTTTGAGTTTTTGAGCTAAAACATTTGTGGGTGCTAGATACCAAATCGGATCACCCGCTTAGAAATGGCGTCCGATAGAAATTTGAACTCTATGACGTTTTTCCTATCTTCAAAAACTTTTTCTTGATGATGTTTTTACAGATTTTGCCACAAACGTTTAGAGCTTTTAAGACATTGATTTAGCTGCAAATAAGTAACAAAAAAGTCGACATCTCTTCATGGTTTTTTGGGGACAGGGCTTAAAGTTATAGCTTGAAGTTGATCTCAAAGTTGTAAATGCAGTTTTAAACATTTTTCACCTTTGGCAAATACACTTACCTTGGTGGATGCGCCGCAGAGATGTTTTAAACTTCATTTTAATTTTTTTTTTTTTTTTTTTTTTTTTGTGGACTTCCTGTCCTCCGTTTAAAGCAAAGTTATTCTTTGTTTTTCATTCATTTTTTTCAAAGCAAATTTATTATCTTATCCTTCCCAATAACATTACCAGCAATATTACTAATAAATATTCTGAAAGGTCACTTTTAGTTAACATTTTTTTTTTATCTTCGAATGTTAAACGAGATTTATTGAGATCTGACGAAGAACTTTTATTGAACATCGTTTATTAAAATTTCGTTAAAATATTTGAAATATATTTGTGCAGCTGAAAGGAAAGAATTACATGAAATACAAATATTTTATATAATTCTTGTAATGGATAAATTTAGAAAAGAATCATTAAAAGACTCAAGTTAAAAGTGAAAAATAGACAAATTAAGAACTCTTTCATTCTTTAACGAATGTTTAAAAATGTTTAAAAATGTTTAATGTTTAAAAACATTAAAGAATTAAAAATTTATTTCTCATACTAAATCAAAGTTCTTAAAAATATTATAAAGTACTATTATAGAATCTTGTAAATCAAAATAATAATTAAAGTAAATCCAGATTACTCACGGGAAAGGACTGCTAAAAGAAAAAAGAAAAGAAAAAAAAAATCATCAATGTCACTGATTTCATTTCAAAATTAAAATAAAAGTTGCTCGTATTAAGCGTGGAATTAAAAATATCCAGAAATTGCAATAAAATTTCTTTCTTTTCTATTCATTAAAAAGAAAAAAAAATCTTCAGGAGGATTCTTAAAAGGTTCCAATTATTTAGAATTATTCTAATTTTAAAATATCATTTTAGAAATTATAAAACAACAATGTTTTTATGAAACAAAAAAGTCTAAATATTTCAAAAAAGATACTAAGAAGGGAAAGAATTATCTTAAGCAAGTTAACAATAATTAATTTAGATTTTATAAAAACAAAAATTAAAGAAATAAATGAAAAGAAACTAATTTTATCATTTCTAAATATTAACTTTAACGTTACAAAATAATGGACTGTGTACAAACTTAAAAAACATCATCAAATTCTGCTTCATGGAAAATTTGGCAAAAAGGATAAAGTAATATTGATCAGCAGCAGACTTCTCGTTTTATGAACAATACTTTGTTCATTTCAACATTAGATTTTTGATTGACTTCGTTCCCTGTCAACAGTAAATCCAAAGAAAAACATTCGTTTTAAAAAGAAAACGAGGAAATGTTGAATGTTTCAAGCAAGATATCTGCTACAAATATCAGCACAGTCTGCGCGTGATAAAACCCATTTCTTGCATGGTTAGCAGCTATGATTATCAGACAGCTATAAAAGATCTACTGAATCTGTATTGGGTTTTAATTTACTGATGTTGCAGGATAAGGAGTGCTGGAGGTTTTCGAATATTAATTACAACTAATCCATTTGGCTAAGTTGTACATGATCCACATTTAATGATGCATTCTACGGAAGATACTGACAGGGTGACACCCTTGGTTATTTTACTGGACAAGCTGCTGTAGGTTGGGTTTGACGTTGATGTGAATAAAGGCTAAGCGTAGTCTTGTATCACTCGCTAAACAAACCGATATACAAGACAAGAATAAAAGTGCGGTGCCGATGATGCGATATATTATCAATTTCTAAACCTTAATGAACTGAATCATTTTTATAAAGCTTTCGATTTTCTAACCAATAGGGTTGAAATTTGTAAACTGTATCTAAAATTACGCAAGTTCCTTTCGTTAAAATGATTATCCAAAATACTCATTTTTTTACGCTCGTGAAAAACAACATTATCCTGTTTATTTTATAATAAGAACGGTTCGTTTTTTTTATGAAGAGACATCCACTACAACAGTCTTTCAAGACTTGTAAGTTTCAAAACTAATAAACTTTCCAAGGGGGAATAAAAATACAGGCCACGGCGCTTGTACAACAAACATCAGGATAATAGTGATTATATATGACTGTATCTTATAATGAACAATTGATAGAATATAAGAATCTATTGTCCATTGAAATGGGAAAAGGTAAGATACGCAAGGTTATCAAAGCACAGAATCGAAGGTTAATATTCTTTTCGAACTGATTCCGAGCACTCATAAGTCTGTCGCAAGGAAGATAAAATTCTGAATTAGCAATAACGAGTTCTCTTCTGGTATCAAGACCCCTCCAAGAAATTAAAGAATATAATTTCTCAAAGTGGTTCTTTCATCTTCAAAAGATTTCGTTGTAGATTAAGTGGAAACAAATTCCTTCTACTTACATGGACCAGAAACCAACGAGATTCAAATGTTTCTAAAATTCACGGAAATATCGCTTAAAAAAAGGGCTAAAGCTAAGGCTTACCTTCCCTCCTTCGGGTCTGCACTCCTATCAGAGTTTCCATGGGAACCTCTGTCCTGGGAATGCTCACCGACGTTGGAGGCAGCATTATACTCTCCAGGTTACTAAAGGTGCATTCGGGTGAGATACTTTTATGGCAATATGCATGAGCCTATAAATACAAAACAACAATAGGTAAGCAATTTTATACACAAAACAAGCTGTTTTATATCTATGATTATATCTATCTGACTTCAGATATCGTCTTTTCTTCAATATCTGTTTGAGGATCATTTCATTTACCAAATTCATTTAATAAAATGCTGAAATAAATTCTAAAGTCTGTTGTTCCAAGTTAAGGAAAGTTATTCAGGAATTAAGAGTAGTTTTCTTAATATTAACAATACTTCACTTCTTCTTGGGAACTTTATTTTATTTCTATTGTCAGTTATCATAAAATCTTAAGGATGGTCTAAAGTGAAATGCTGTTCACTGGGATGATGGCATCTGTTTTCTCAGGAGATAAAAAGATAAAAACACACAAAACATGTTGAAATAGTTTAAAAAATACTTTAAAAATGTGGAGCCTTTCGGGTTCCTAAGTTGCGGGCAACATCCCTTTTCTTAGGAGAAACAAAAAATCAATCATTTGCTCGAAGTAGTCACAAGAATATAATGTTTTATCACAATTCATGTGATTAAAGAAAATCGTTCAAACAGTAACAGATAGTTTCCTATAAGTGTTTTCTTAACGACGCAAATAAATATAAATGGGATAATTTAAATTTACAAATATCTTATTGGTTTCTTTGAAGATGGTTAGCGAAGGACTTCAGTAGTGAGGATGTTTCTGTTGTTACCTATTTAATGTTATTACTCATTTATATATAAACATAATTTTCATAAAGAAGCAAAAATTTCACAATAAACTTTGCTTTACAATAGTAATAATAATAATAATAATAATAACAATCCTCCAGTAATAAAGTTATACCATTATTAAGACAACATACAAAAATATTATTTAAAATACTGGGAAATCACCCTTCAAAATATTAATATATCATTATATTTATTTGCAATTTGAACTCATACATACATACATACATACTGATGAGTCCAATTTGGAATTTTTCTTTTTAAACCTGAAAAATATCGGTACATAACAAACATTGCGCAAAATACTTTAGATATATTTCAGTTGAACAAATATTCAGGTTGGCCTCGGGCGAATATTGATGGCCCTAAATAGAATCTTTTCTAATTTGAATTTGTAAAAAGCCTGTCAGTGAAAATCATGAGACACCCAGTTTCATCAAATAAACAATAAAATTAGAAATAATTATAGCGACCACATATTGTCCAATATCTTCCCTGAAGTTACTAGAAGAATTTAGGGGAAGATCAGGCACAGAGTCCTTAGATAATAGAACTCATATTCAATAGAATAAGTTGCTGTAATGCAAAATAGAATATGCTAATTTTGAATATTTTGAAGCTTTAATGGATAAACGCTTATTGTGTATTTAGTTTGCATACTTCTGTGCATTCTTTTTTATCATTATTCTTTCAAATCGTGTTTTAATGACTGATTTTGATGTGATGAAGACTTGGCTCAGATAATGCATCAAGTGCCAAATGATATAAGACACTGTTATCTAAGATAAATGAGGGTGATTAGTTAATACAAAAAAAGAAATCTCCAGTTCATCTTAAGTCTTTCCTAAAAATAAAGAAAAACTATCACCATCAACTATCGTGACCTGATGGAAACTTGGCTAGAAGTTGCACGTTTCTACTATCGTCCTTGTGCTGTGAGAGAGGTTTAAACTATTGCAGCCTAGTACAAACTATTGACATTGCTTTATTCTTTTGTAGATGAACGAATCATCTGTTTGTAGAATACTCACTAGATAACTTCTTCAAAGAGGTCAATATTTAGCACCAGGGCCCCCCACCAGGGTGGGGTCAGTTTGTCCCTCAGTACCAGGACCCGCCCGTCAAGGGGGCTCCGGCTGAGGTCTTAACCGAAAAAAAAATATATATGAATTTGCCTTCACTTCTAGATCTTTTATAATTAAGTCTATATTTTATATAGACTGCTTTTCTGCTTCAACTTTCTGCATGGAGCTAATCTGCATTACAACGCTTGCTTAAAGCGAATTTTTTCCAAACTTTTTATGTAAATTTTTGAGTGGAGGTGGAAAAAGTAGATATTGGTCTTAAATTAATTTACTCTAAAAATAGTGCTAATAACTGTATGACATGTATAAAAGAAAGAAATTTGAAATTGTGTGGTGTTTTCGCGATATTTTTGGCTAAAAATCTAATTTTTAACCATAAAGTGGGAGAGGGCCGTTACGGCATTTGGCATCTGGGCCCTCAATTTGATGTGGGGGCCCTGTTTAGCACGAGTGTTTGGCAGAAGGTACAACAAGTGAGAGGAAACCAGACATGTTCAGTAGATAATAATTCCTTTTACCTCTGCTGGTCAAAAACCACCGAAAGGCTTAAACATTAATGCTGATGAGTCCAAGGGCAGATGCTGCAATCCCTCGAAAGTCTTTGAGGAAGGAAAAGATAATTATCTCGATAACCTTTTGTGTAAGTAACTACTCAGTTTTACCAGTCTTCTTACTGAGATATTTTTTGTATTAGATTATTAGAATTACTCAAAAGAGAATAACGAGTTCTAACAGAAAGGAAGAGTTAATATGGCAATGGCATTTAATAAAGTTTAATAAAGATTTTTGATTGAATATTTTCAAGTTTTACTGGATATTTTGGCTTTTTAGTGCTTAGATGTAGATATTGTGAGTTTTTTATAGCATTAACTTCTCGGTCTGATGATTTCCATTCGTAGATTTAAAAACTAAAGTTTCCTAATTTTATCTCCATTAAAATAGAACCAGACTTTCTTTTTATTTTACTATATATCAAGTGTGGATGTGCGTTTGATCAGCGTTTCCTTAAACGAAGAAACTCTTATGAGAAAATTGTGGCAATTACATTCTTAGGCTTAAGGTAACTCAAAATGTGTTAAATATGATTAAACCCTTCTTAAAAGTTCGATATAAAAATAGTATCATGTTAAATGTTATCAGTATACGTATTAAATGATATTAATAGGATATTCATTAAATGAATGTTAGTTCATTCGAAAATGTCTTTGTTCTTCAAATGCCAAAAAAAATATCTATAAATTCCTTGTTGGAATTCTTTCTTAGGCAAATTTTTTACAATGAAAATTCAATTGGATTGGATTAAAAAATGTTTTACAAATTACAATACCGTCATTTTTACTTCAATATTTTTAGATCTTTTTTTTTATATGTATTTATTACAATTATACATTTTTCATTCAAAATAGCATTACTTAAAACTACTTATACAACCAGATTGCAACTTATTTTGTTAAATATTATTCAGTTATTTTCTAGTCCTATTTTAAGTATTCTTTCTTTTATTTTTAATGTTTCATAAAATTCAAGAGTTTATAAAGTTTTGTTTTGTAATTATTATTTTCTGTAATATAACTGTAGTTTTTTATAAATCCTATTCTATTGATTCTGATTTATCTATTTTCTCTTCCCCTTTTCTTAATATGTTCAGAGGCGTTGGCAAGTTGATCACTCAATCTTTCCGAATATTACAAACGATTTCAAATACAATGTTTTGTAATTTTATATATAGCTCTTGTAATATGTTTATGTATTTTGTTATGGTTGATTTTATTTAACATTCTTGTTATTCTTATTGGACATAAGAAAAATAGAAGGAAGAGTTTCATCGTTTTTTTTATTGTCCTATTTCCATTATGGTTTCAATTCATTATATCTTATATTTATATGTATTCTTTTTATATTCTATCTGTTATAGAATCTATTATAGAATCTGTTATATTCCTATATGTTATACGCAATTCGTGAAACTGCTCATTGTATGAACTGATCTCTTCTCTTGCCTGTTTGACCAACTGGGCAAAAATTACAAGAAATCTCTTGCCTAATTCTTGAACTGGGCATTTCTAAAAGCTATCCAATTCATTAACTGAAGAGTTTTTGAGCGGTCTGTGAAGTTGACAAGAAAAAAAGCCAGTTCACGGAATTGTCAACAATTTGCCCCATTCATGAAACAGCCAATTCACTATTGGATATAAGATTTTTTCTATCGCATTCAAATATTTGAATATTCATTATACAGCTGTGTCAGTTAGACACGGTCAATTTTGCATATAGTAGCACCATCCAAATGATCTGATCAATTTTGAGTTTTCACCAGCGCTTCGGCGATGACGTGTTAGTTTCTTCGATAGTGTTTGTGGTGTGTGATCCTTTCGCAGCATGTTTTGTTGCAACAGAATCAGTATCTTCAATTTTTTTATTGACTGCAGTCATTGCTTCACGTTTCGGAGAAAAACCTTATTTCTCATCAAATAAACGTGTTGACTCAAATAAACTTAATGGCTGACACACGTTGCTTTAACGTCAACCGGAACGCACCACTTTCCCTGCCTGTCATTGTGAATTATCGCACGATCACTAACACTCGTTCAAAGTCACGAGGTGCTCATACTAATGTCAGGTGCATGCCCACTGTTGTGCAAAGGTGAAGCATTCCAGTACCCGCCATGTGTTAGGATACTGTTATTCTTGTGAAAACATGATAAACTGGTCTCGAAAATGGCTCCCAGGGAGAAGTTACAATGTTCAACTGATACACCCTAGGTATTTAATTTTTATCAATCATTTTATTTATTTCTTGTTCATATAGAGCTTGTTTCTTGATATTTATGCGCTTTATTCTGTTTTGATTATTTTTTCATTTACTACTGTAGAAAATTCAGAAGAATAATTTACAACATGCCTATCTCTATATATCTGGTGAAATATTTGTTGAAATAAAAAAATTAAAATACGTCACCACTAAAAGCAATTGTCTAGATTAAAAAATATTAAGAACGATGAAAATAAAATATATAATGTAAACCATTCAGTTTGAATAGATATATTATACTATATTATATTGTATTACATTATGTATATTAGATTAGAAATATAAAGTAAATAATTAATTCTCATTTGACTTAAGAAGCACAGGTTTATAAAAAAGTAACCGATTTACTTTCATCTAATCAGTAGTTCCTATTGTTTAATGCTCTTACTGTACATTTCCTTAAACAAATAAATAAAGAAATCTATTTACTAATATAATTATTACTAAACAACATCAAATGAAATTCCATAGACTTTCGTTATGTTAAGAGAGACAGATATGTAAAAAGCAAATTGTAAATTTCTTTGGATCACCAACGCTAAATTCAGATTTTTTTTTTTTTTTTAAATTCTATAAATCTAAAGACTTAGAGAAAAAATTAGATTTGTTTTAGATATAATAGGAAGCCTTTCGGCAAACATTCCTATAAAAGAAACCAGGGCCGTTTCTACCATTAGGCATAACTAGGCGGCCGCCTAGGGCGGCAAGATTTTAGGGCGGCCGAAGGACGGATTCCGTTTTTTTTCCGATTGTTAAAATAGGATTGTCGTTTTTTTTTGGTGGGGGCGGCATTTGAAAGGGAGGGGGCGGCATTTTTCAGTTCTCGCCTAGGGTGGCAGAACATCTAGAAACGGCTCTGAAAGAAACATAACAGTTTATTGAATTAAGATAACAAAAGGTGTTATAAAGATATAATTTGAACTAAAGTTTAATTAATGAATTTCTTAAATATATTTCATCACAAATTGCATGATGTTTATTTATGATCACAAACGAAACGTACTCTTCCGTTCTTTACCAGCTAAACCTTGAAGAACTTCGAGAAAAACAGTTTTACTAAGTGTATTAATGTAATTTTTCTTTACACAAAGTCATGATTTTCTTGGTAAATTAACAAATGGTAAAAAAATATCGAATTACAATTCTAAAAAAACAAATCATATTTTCATAAGCATACTTTTAATCTAAGACAGAATAAAAAACGAGATTCCGCCCAAAATTATAAAACTAAGCTATATTGTAATTTAGTTTTCTTGACATCCTTTATAAAAAGAAGGATACTTTTTAAAAAACAAGATTTAACTGCCAGAAAGAAAATAAATAATTTATAATATTTTATACAAAATATCTTATTGAGAGAGAATAATATATGTTAACAAAACAAAAATTACAGATAAAGACATCAAAAATGTACAGAAATGTAATATACTACACAAAAACTATTACAACTATTTAAACTATAATGGAAGTAGAGCAATAGAAGAGCTAAGAATTAAAAAAGCAGAAAAAACTAAAATGTAAGAATGGAGTGGGTGTATATAGAGGCAGGACGGATGGGCCTTGAAACCGAAATCTCTAAACGTATAGAAGAGGACCAATTTTATTTCGTTTTTTCTTCTTCTTTGGATTGAGAAAAAATAAAATTTCTTAAATATTATTTCTTTGGATGTCCCCTTCCCCTGAACAATAGTTCTAAACTCTTAAAACTCTAAACTTTAGAGTATGAACTATATTGAATAAAACAAACTTTTAGCAATATATATTTCAGAAATAATATTTATTAAAGTGGAATGTGGTTCTTGTAATAGTAATTGATTGGAAGGAGTCGGAGACCAATTTCCCAGTCAACGTAGTAAAGAGAAAATCAGAAACAACATTGCTTAAGAGAATTTACAATCCTAAAAAAATAAAATAATGATGTTATATAAAATAACAAAAAACGATAACTAAACAGAAGATACAATCGAAATTCAAAATTTCCCATATTAAAGTAGAAATACTTTATGAAACCTTTTCCATTTAGATGTAATATTGGTAAAAGATATTTAAAAAGATTTTTGCAAAACAATTTTTAATATGGCTGATTTTGCATGAATAACATAAAACTAAATAAAAACGATGATGATTTATAAAAAATGATATTCCTATGTAAAACAAGTGTTTCTAATAATATCTAAGCAATTCTAAATTTATTAGAAATTTTAAGTTTTGCTTGAGAAAGAATTCGAGCACATATTGAAACATTTTGGTGAGAAAATAAAAAAATATTCAAAGTTTCAAAGAAAAAGCATTCTTTTCTTAACCTATTCTTTAGTAATATTTATTATGAGATCAAAGCTAGACTCTATATCAACTGAGAGGCTCAGTGGATAGATGCAGATTCCACAAAAACAAGATTTTGTAGGAAAACAAGTTCGAAAAGATAATTTCTGTGAAAAATTGTTAATTATGTGTCGTTATTTAAACTGCTAGTGAAAGTGATGGTGAATTATTACTAGATTTATTAACAAATCTTAGCTTATGAAGTTATATTATTAGAAAGTTTTTAATAGAGCTAAAATTAAATTCTAAACAATGGCTGTTATTGGTTATCATTGAATTGCTTTTTGATGCGTCTTCTCTGTTAGTATGATATTGTGTAATAAGGCCAATTTTACAATAATTTTAATTCGTTTGAGAATAATAAAAGTATATACGAAGGAATAAAATAAAATAAAATACTATATTACGTTAAAATCATAAAATAAAACGGGAGTTTAATATAGAAATTATAACACCCAAATTCAACACTTCTACGAATGATTATTATTAAGTCATACTTTAACTTTTCTAACAAATCCATCTCTCTCCAATTCACTATTAAATTCATATTAAAAGTAGTTTCATACAGAACTACTTACAAAGGATATCATCAGAGTTTTCAAATTCCATCCCATTATAAAGATTGAATGCATTGAAGCAATAGAAATAATGTATTACTTGCCGAGATCTCCTATTTATCAGTGACAAAGATGAAAGTAGTGCTAGCAAGATGAAAATCAAGCAGAATTTTCGTGCCATGGAACATGGATCGCCATACAAGGCTAAAACAGGGGGGAAATGATGTCTATGGGAAAACAGCACCCATACCTACCAGTTGTTCAACTGTCGTTGAATGATTAAAACGTATTTTTGCAAACTTCAATTTCACTAATAAAACCTCTTATACACTTACATGTTTGTAGAAATTCAAGCAAATATCCCCATTTTGCTTGTTGTAACTTCCAGTCAGATGAACTTTTTTATCTTTTTGTAAAGTTAAAAAACTTAAAGAACTTATTTAGCACCATGGATCTCCAATGCATTATCAGGAAAAACCGTATTAATTCGATACGCAGATTGTTATTCAATGTTTTGACAATTTCTCTCTTTTATTATGCTTCCATTTATTATTACAAGAATGCATTTTATCATTTAATTTCGTATTTTCTACTTTTAGTGAATTACCTTCACTCTATGTGTCCTTCTTGAAAAGAATGGAAACATTACACAAGCCAACCAATCACAATGATCGAATCTAAATATCTTTACCAGAACGTACTTTTTCTTTCTGATGGATATTTGCAACTTTACATAGGAAATTACTGGAATAGATGATAGATGGGAGGATCTACTTCATATTAACAAAAACTTGTTAATCCATGTAGATGTCGCATAGGCCCCTCTTCCATTGGGTCCCTCAATTATAAAAATAAAAATTATACGCAAAAAAGACATAGGCTTTAATTTCAAGATTGTAGTTTTATGAGGTTCAATGTAAGAATTAAGAGATTTCAATGGCTAATTATATTCTACTGATCTTCTATGACAACGACCTTCTAAAAATAAGTATTCGACTGGAATAAACTCGTAATTACGACTTCAAAAGCCCCTTAGTTGCCTGAGAATAAGTTATGACGTAACTGAGCAATACTTTGTTAATTAGCTGTGCTTTTCTGTTTCAATTTTTATAATACTTTAAAATAAATGGACAATTTCAAATAGACAAAAAACTAAAGTAATTGTACTATTTCTCTGTTCCTTGAAAATAAGACTAGCAACTCACCGTAATCCCACACCATTCGCACCTCATACCAGCTAGACATTCCGCTGACCAACACGTTTTCTTGCATATGTGACATTTGGAATTGCCAGCGAGGTTACCTTCTCTCCAGTGGTGATAGTGCACAACATTTTGCTGGAATAAAAAAAAACACATTTAGAAAGAGACAGACAGAAAGTAGTTTTCCTTTTGAGAGAGTTTCCTTTCGAGACTTTTAAAAAAATAGTACAAACGATAAAAAAGTCAAATATAAAAGCTAAAAAAGGGTAAAAATTTGAGAAGAAAGGTCTTCAATGTTTTTTTTTTTTTTTTTTTAATTTGTTAATTCTTAATGTTAGGCGGTAAAATTTAAGCCTTTTCTGCCTTGCTTATTGTAAGATTGTTAATAAATAGAGAAAGTTTTAAAAACAAATCCCTCAAACTATCAAAAAATCTTACCATGGTCGGATTTGGAACGTATGTGGCACATTCTTTACAATCAGCAACAGCAAAGTCTACACATTCCATATGAACATGGTATTCACAGACTAGAAATAGAATAAAAATGAATAAATTTCACAATAATTATAAGAAAGTTAAATCAAAATCTTAGTAAGCTCATTCTCTGTATTTATAAAAAAATACGTTTATCTCATGTTCAGTATCTTAGGACTGTTATTCTTAACGAACATAATTATTAGAGAAATGCTTTTTTAATGAACTGATTTGACGATTTTGAGATATTTGGATTGACGTTTATGATTGTTTTATTAAAACTAAATAGACTTATTTTGTCACGAAAGATTGGAACATATATGAACTAATAATGATTAGAAACATAAAAGGTCAATTCTTATGAATGTAACTAACACCACTCGTGCTACTTCAAATTCAAAACATCTTTCAAGAAAATGCAAAAATCAAAAAATCACAGCATTAATTAAATAACGAAACACATCAATAATTATAATAAAATTTCCTAAAGTAATGAATTCTCATTATAAACAATTCATATGTAGATAATTGATGTATATATGAATGAATATATAAATACATCAATTAAAAATGCCTATCGCAGTTCAAGCTACAAGAAGACGAGAAATTAGATATATTTCTTGAAGAAAAAAGTTAATTATAATATTTTTAGTTATGTAATTTACTTATATCATTTGTATTTATTCATTTCAATATTAAAATATTATTGAATTAGTAAATGTAAAACTCCAGAAACATTCACCAATTTATGATGTTAGA
Source organism: Thereuonema tuberculata (assembly GCA_023159025.1). Classification (NCBI taxonomy): domain Eukaryota; kingdom Metazoa; phylum Arthropoda; class Chilopoda; order Scutigeromorpha; family Scutigeridae; genus Thereuonema; species Thereuonema tuberculata. The sequence goes on from JAFIDM010005346.1 coordinate 3,442,005, forward strand.
GCTGACTACATAGGATTGATGATATTCTGCAACTTCTAGCACACGGAAATGGATAACGTTCTGATTTTATGTTGTGGGGATAACTTTTCTTTTAAGCAAACAGCATCATTAAGGATATCAGTTCTACTGGCAACTGATAGTTGAAATTATCTCAACCCAAGTACTGAGGTTCCAATGGTTGAGTATCTCCGTCCACTGAAACCATCTATAACATCCATCTATGATTCCAGCAGGAATAAGATGGACTGTCAATGAATTGAATTGTCCTATCTGACTCGACGTCTGAAATTCACGTGTACGTGCCACTGTTAGGAAAGACCCACCACATCCTATTAAAAATAACTTTGAAATCCCATTGCCACTTGCAAAGTGAAATTACACTTTGTAAATTACACTGTACATCCGTACATCTCATTCTTTACAAAACTTAATCACAGGAAGAATAGAAGTGGTTCACTATTTAGTAAGAATGAGAAATTCTTATTTAAAATCCAACGACCAATCTGAAGAAGCGCTTCTGCTGTACCTAATATTCTTTCCTTGTCATTAGTTTAAGCATCGTAAGAATGCTTTAAGACGAGCATTCTTAAGCCCTTAACGTAAGATTGCTTAATAAGAACTCATCCACTTCCATATCTGCAGTGCAGATAACAAAGTCAGTCTTCTAATGAAAATTACCTCAAACTGTTACAAATGGATTTTTTAGTATCTATTAAAAAAATGAAATGAACCATTCCAACAGATTAGTACCTAAAATTCACTGACGACGTTCTCCATGCTGAATCTGTTCAGGAGAAATAAGATGCACCAAACAAATTGGCAAATTGTCTAACACTAATGACCCTCTGACGCTACAGTAGTGTATAAACTATCACTAATTCTTGATTCAAAGAGAACCGCAATTTAAAATTAATTCATTCTGATGTAATTTGCAAGATTACGTTAAATAATTTCAAAAAATTTACCACACATAGTATATATCTGCCAGAGTACACAAATATGAAATACATAGGTTACAAATAATGCCTTATACTTAAACTAATAGAAATCTATATTTTTTGGAATGAAACATTCCATAGTATCTTACTTCAACTTTTGGTATTGAACAATGCTGACTATCATTATTTGACCGTTCTTTCATCATCCAGTAACATTGGAGTTTTTTTTTAATAAGTTACTGAGTTATCCTCATTAAAGATATTTAAAAAAGAATGTGTAATAGCAGTATTTTGGTTCCAGCTGCTCACCTGCGGGTTCAAAATATATCAAAATCAATAGGATCTTGCCTAAGTGGATCATTAACCTAAGTTCTATACAGTAAATTATTTTAAGCGTTCTTCCATCGCAGACCGATGGGTTTAAAATATTTTTGCTTAATTTTTTGGCATAGAAAAGTTAAACCAATTCTGCAAAAGCCTTTGTTATCTAAGCTGACGGGTTAACATGTATTCTTTACACAAGAAGGCCTTCAAGAACCTTTATCGTACATAGTAGTCAAAATTCACTTTCAAGTAGGCTGAATTGCACAAAATAGGATTGCAAAGTATAAATATATATACATATATTGTGTTCAATTGTTAAAATTTTAAAACAATTATATATATATATATAATCTTGGCAAATTACATAACTCAACTATTGTATTTTTTTATTACAGCAACCTAAAACCAACTAAGCAATCTAACAGTGCTATAATCTTTAAATTTCCACATTTGAAATATAAATACATACTCTACATTTTTTATAATTTTGAAACTTTTGTAAAATCTTAACATTTTGAATAATTATCTAATTTTGAAATTTAATTATTTTCTTTTTCCGTTATTAAATTTTCCTTTATTCCCTAGACACCGAAATATTCAACTACTTTATTTCAGGCTAAAACGTTTCCATGGATTTCCTAAAATTTTGGCACAATTTTGATTTCTGGTCCAGTTTAAATAGCGCATTTATTTTAACCTCCACCTAAGGTGTTGTGTAGTTTAATGAAGGTCTCTTCCTCCCCCCCCCCCCTCAGCTGTGGAAACAGACCCTTTCCCTCCTCAGTCCCTACAATCCCTGTGAGGGAGACTTGAGCATCTTCCTTCTTGTCTTTTTAATTTTGTGATGTTTCTAATAAATTTATGTTAGCTCTTCCTATTTGCTGAAGTCCAATGATATCCTGGAGATGAATGGGATTTCCAATGACGTTTCCATTAACAAAAGTACTTTGATTCAGTCTTAAAAACGCTTTCAAACATTCTAGCAACTATTCTTTCAGACAGTAGTCAGCAGCAAATCTTCCGTTGCGCATTTCATAAATATTTCTTATTTGTTTTTTCTCTTAATAAAGCTAAACCATCTAATTAGCTTGCTAATAACAAAATGGAGTAAGCTGTTGTAGGAAATAAGTTTTCATCAGATTTTTGCATCATTAAAATATCGCTGTTCTGTAAGTATCTGCTTTTGGTTTATATAACAAATGATAGTCTATTATGGGTAGAAATAACTGCAGAAATATTGATTTGCAATTATTCATTTCTTGACAATTCAAAATTAAAAAAACTTTTAATAATAAGTGCACTGTCTTATATTATTAATTTGCTCTCAATATTTTCGGATAGCAACTAGGACTGTTGGAGGAAAAAACAAAGGATTATGACGGAACAGCGTTGAACTGATTTTTCTAAACTTTCTGAATTTTGTAATCTTGAGAATAAATTGACTCTTTACAAAAAAGAGTTCATATTAAGAGCTTTTGTGTATGTAGAAAAATGATTTACATTCTATTTCTTGTGGGTCAGAAGGAAATGTCTTTTCTCTGCAGATTACAGATAAGTTATTATTCCCAAAATAAAATGTTTTGAGATGTAATAAAAGATAACTGAAAAAATACCTGACAAAAGTTACACAACCGAAACTACTGTAGTAAATGAAATTTGTAAATGCATATAAAAAGAAATGTGAACATATTTAAATAATATGGTGCAATTATTTGTTTTGCAAGAGATGCAGAAATTCCTTTTACTCTAAATACACGTACTTGGAAAAGCGTAATATGTGTACTTTTCTATGACAGGTTTAGCTAAACTTCCAGAAGGTTCCACTTCAGTATTTCATTGTCTCTATTATAAAAGGTACAAGTATTTTCGTAAATACTACACCACGTCAAAACTTGGAATATTCTTGTTCTAAAGTCAATGGTTGTAGGGTAACTATTTGTTTCATCTGAAGGAAATGATGAAAATCCAACTTCGTATTGATTTCCGATCTCTCGAACTACATATTCCAATCGTACCATGAAATTCCTCAAGTACTGACTGTATTTCCTTTTAGGATCCTAAAGCAATTACATAAGTAAGTCTTCGGAAGCAACAATGTGGCTTTTTCCTTAAGGATCAGGAGACTTTTCTTATCAGGAGACTTGTTGCTGACAGAAGACAGAATATCCATATGAGAAATACATTCAAGTTGCTACATCGAATGAAAAGAGATTGTTCCTATTTCCCATGCTTTTAAGCTGGCTATGTAGGACTGTGAGACACAAAGTGTATTTATAAGTGAACCAGTACTATTTTAAGAGTTTTCTGCAATTCATTCTCTAAGTACCAATAATTGTCCTTAATTCTCTAAGTTTTCCAAAACTTTTACAGGCACCATTTTGAAAGCACTTTTTTACAAATTCTCACTTTTCAGAATGTATCTACAAGTTGAGACATATTGATTAAAGTTTCACAAAAATAATTAAATATAGTTCCAATCTGTTTTATAGTCTATATATAGGAGTTACGCTGCATCCAATTAAAGAAAGAAAGAAGTGACGAAGATTCTTGATATTCTTCGATACTATTTACTTTTGAGAAACCATTTTCGTAGCAATTCGTATCTGCAATAATCTATATTTAATAAGATCCTTATGATCATCTGCTAAAGTGGACCATTTCTCTTTACCATGTTTTTTTTTTGTAACACTTGGTGTTTTAATGCATTTAGCCCACGATAACAATATTTAACAAAAAAATTAATCGAATGTAGCATTACTTATTACCAATGAACTTTTCTATCCCAATCAGACTTCTGTTACTATTTGCTACGTATTATCTAGTCAGCAGTTTAATTTTAGTATGATATTGAGAAAAAGGGAAAGGATAAATAAAGTAGCAGGGAAAATTATTTTTTTTTTAATAATTTAAAGAAACAGATTAAGAAAGAAACTCATTGGAGAGTTGCCGTAAGAAATGAGTTAGGTCTTCAATTTATCTCGTAGCACCTTCTTTCGTATGGACTTAGTCATATATTCAACATCCTTTCAATAAAAACACTCGTAATTCAGCCAATTCACTTTATGTTGGTTTTCCTCCTGAAGTTCGAAGTCTCAAAGAAATTTCATGAGGACTTAAATCCTGGAGGATTCGTGATGTCCCAGTGTCACCTCGTAATCTTGGTGTCAGTTTTCTTCCTCTGCACCGTGAATTACCAGGTTTCTATTTTACGTTTAAGTTTCAAATATCGCAAAAAAAGTAAAAACCAGGTGTCTGTCCGTTGTAAACTTGTATCCATTCTAGTTTCAGTGGATAAATCGCTCAACCGGGAGATGCCCTAAACCTCAAGTTCACCTCCAGCTTATATAACATATCTCAATGGAAGGTTTCTGCAATGTTCGCATTGCATCCTATTATACAGAGTATCATCATAACCATCATTCCCTGTACCAACTTTCCATCTACGTATGAGTAAATAGTTTTTATCGTATTTATAAATACCTGCTAATATAGACCATAGAAAGAATATTAGATCTAGATAACTTCTTCAGTTTTACTGAAATTATTCATCTGTATAATTTAAATATATATTTACTTACAAAAATTGTTCATTTGATAGTGTATACTTTCTACTTTTAAACTACATTTCATTTTTGAAATTAAAATGTCTTTACTTTCTATTTAGTTTTGTCATGTTTAATAGCTTTTCAATGTATATTAATATCTTTCTCCATTGTATAATTTAATCATTAAAATTCTAAGGATTTAAGTATTGATTATTTTAGACATAATCAAGCTTATATCAAGAAGTAAAAAAAAAAATCACCTTAAAAAAGTAAAATATTTTCGATCATTTTAATTGTAATAGTGACTACTTACTTTCACACCTCATTGCAGTACTATCTTCTAACCTTTTACGACAAACATTGCAAAACTTTCTTTTGAAATGTCCTGGTTCCGACCAACAATGCGAAACTGGATTCTTTAATGAAAAAGAGAAATTTTAGATTATTAGAATGCAGCTTCAAGATAAAATTTGCTAAATAAAATTAAAGCTAAAAGTAAATTCATATAAATAAACATCAGGTACATATAGTCATCAAAGATTATATTTCGATTTCAATATAATAATTAAAATTGAACAAAAGTTTTAATGTGCAGGGAATAACAGAAATGAACAGAAAAAAACAATCCGTGCACATAACAAACGATTGCCCTCTGA
>JAFIDM010005346.1:3447867-3472647 GCA_023159025.1 Thereuonema tuberculata
TCTGTTAACAATTATTCGATATCAATTGATTTCGTTGTTTTAAAATGATTTGAAGTGAAATCGAATGTATTGATGGTCTTATAGAAGTCAGAGCAACTATTTTGTAATACATTCACTTTTCTTGATAATAAATCTTTAGCCATTTATTTGTTTCAATTCTAAGATAGATCTATTATGTTATTAACATTTATCTGCACGATAAGATCCTATCAATGATTTCCATCACTTTTCCTGTTGATGATTGATTTAAAATTTATACGATTCGAAATAATCACGTCGTCATTAAAATTAACATCTATCAACAAGAAGTTTTGGAAAGAATTTGGAGAACGCTATCATTGAATCTTCTTTTTAATGTCATGAAACTAATACATTTCATTTGTGTAATTAACTATCCACAAAATGCAGTCCATTTGCTGAAAATTAATAAATTCGCAAACCCAACATTTTTTTTCTTAATCTAATCGAAGCACGTGCCTTCAATATGGAACACCTCGCTTACGGTACTCCATGGCCTTCAATGGAAATTCAGTGTTAACCTTCAATAAGAGTTAATTGTTTTTATGCACAAATTTCTGCAGGGATCACACTGGAAGATTTTCAACTACAAAGACATGGGTTATATATTCATCAGGAATGTGTCTGCCAAATTCTGATTTGTTAACAGGTCAAAAATTATTTCAAACACAAACCCACCCACACGTCTAAATACTAATTACATGGGCCTAACTTTCTAAGGCTTAGCAAAGCTTGGAAATCTTTATTATAAAATTTATTATAGCCTTTTATTAAATGCCAATATAAATATAAGTTAAACTAGTAATTCTATTGGATTAATAATTATCATAATCTTAATTTTGATATCTGAAGTTATAGACCATAGATAAGAAGTTATTTTGTAGTATATTATGTTTATGATGATATAATATTAAGTACTTAAAAAGTGCGGTTAATAAAATATAAATGTTTCATAAATTCTTCTCCAATTTTTTTTTCTCAACTTACCAACTTTTTGCTGGATTAATGAATGCCACTGAAAATTTTAATATATCTAACATATTTCATACAGAAAGTTTATACATGATCAATTTGTCGGCTTAAAAATATTTTTAATACAAATATTTCTTTAGAATAGAATACAACCTTTCTTTGAAAATAATGGTTTGTCATAGTAAATTTGATATTACAAGAATTAAATTTCATGTTTCTTTATATTATAAATAAAGCACATCCAGAAATCTATTGAATTTTGACGTTTATTTTCTATTCATTTAATTATAACAGAATTATTTTTTAATTAATATTCACCAGCAAATTGAAATCTGTTAAACTCATTTCATAAAATTCTGTTATTCGTCTAATCCAAATGTGGTCGGAATTTTTCAGTAATTAGATACTTTGTTGTTTTTATGAAACTTTTAAACAATAATTAGACTACTGACACATACTTTTTTATTACAAATGCTAAACAGAATTCATTATAACATCTAATTTTTAATACCTGATATATGTTGTTAGATCAATTAGTGACAAATATAAAAATCTAATATATTATACTCAAAAATGAGATATAATAAGCGAATTTTAATGTAGCATTTTCTCATACTGTAGATTTCATATAACATTATTTCTTATTGTGTAACCTTTAAATAAATTTTGATGTTTATTTAGAATTGTTTTACAAAGGTTGTATGAATAACATTTTCTTTGGGAAGAGAATTTTATTTTTTAATTTTCAGTTTAATTTTTTTTTTTTTTTAATAATTCTGGTTTTTCTTTTACTACTATTCTGTCAGTTGTATCAGTATGGATCTAGAAATTCAGATGTCAGTTAGAATTGATTGAAAGAACGATTTATAGTTAGCAAAAGCAATTTAATTTATTTCAAATAAAGTTATAGTCATCGTTCCTTGTTTTTTATTGACAATAATAACTATTTAAAGATCTTATTGCTTCTAAGTGTTAATGTTCTCAATTTTGAATTTTCTTTATATCGCAAGCATATTTTTTATTTCTGAGATGCGATTTTGGTTTTTATTTTTCATTTTAATGATTAGAATTTTTTCTGAAATGAAATCTTGTCATGATTTACAGTAAATTTTGGAACAAAAATAACGTTTGATCCTTGAGGTATTCCTGGTTTAATTTCCTCAGAATCAAGTTGAAACATATTTTAATTTTTTATCGATTTCTCAAAAAAAATGCATTAGGATTTAGTGATTACTACTCTACTATATGAAAAATCCTTGTTACAACCTATGAATATTATCAGCCCTTATTTAAGTCTTATGAAGCCCTTAATTAAGTTTTTATGCTGTTGAAGTTATTTAAGAATTGTAGACGTTTCTTTCTTTGATGGCTGTATTGGATATACAGTAAAACCTCGTTAAGTCGTCACCCGGATAAGTCGTCACACCGTTTAAGTCGTCGTTTTCCTTTGGTCCCGATAAGGTCTCATAATAATGTAAAATAACCCTCCTTTACCCGTCACCAAATTTAATTCTACTCCGGATAACTCGTCACTCAAAATGGCCAAAAGCATCTTTCTTCTCCATTTTGCACGCCATGGTGTTGTCTTTTCAGCCCCGACCCTTCACTTTAAGAAAGTCAAGCCTTAACGGGGAATTTTCGACCATGCCTGTCACTTCATTCCTTTCCTACCCTTTCGGAGGATTTGGGTTCTTGGAATCTCGCTGCAAATCATTCAAAGCATACTTCTCGCTGCGACTCTGTCGAATGTAGACGTTTTTCTTGACCGCTCCTGTGTATGACTTCATTTCATAGCGAGTAAGCCCTGCTATAAGGGCTATTTTTTTTCTCTTGCAATTTCATGGTTCGATTACGTTTTTCACATGCCACGGAAACGAAAACTCACCTCTTATCTTTTAAAGAAAAAAAAAGATTTAATTGCACTTTTTGAAAAAATCAAATGTTTCGAAAACAGCTTTTGCCAAAGAACATCATATTCCAAGGACTACATTAAACGATATTCTTTCATCGAAATCAGTAATTGAAGAAGATGACTACAAAGACAAAAGAAAGAGAATGAGGAAATCGAAGTTTGACGAGATCGAGGAGGTTTTAGTTCGATGACTAAAACATGCCAGATCGCAAAATGTGCCGATTTCTGCTGTGATTCTCAAAGAAAAAGTCATAGAAATTGCTAAGGAGTTACATTGAAGATTTCGGCGGCAGTAATGGTTGACTGGAACGTTTCAAAGACAGACATTGCCTTTCTTTTAAAACGATTATAATGTGGTAACTATAAAAAGTGTATTTATTTTTTTTTATTTTCCACTCATTCATTTGCATGTATTGATTTCTGAAAATCTTGTTTTTCTCACCGAATCCTACAGCAATTCTTGAAAACACCGTATTCAGTGGGGTTTTTTTATTGTTTTTTTTTTTCAAAAATTCCCACTCCCCTTAAGTCGTCAAAAATGTTTGGTCCCTTGAGTGACGACTTAACGAGGTTTTACTGTAGTTGTTATTATAGATACTAATACAGATATTTATAGATGAATGGTGGAATAGGTTTCTATAATTTAGAAACATAAATTAATTTTGAATTACGTAGAATATTGGTCTGTAATATTATTATCAACAACCACCTTACGTATAGACAGTATTTATCTTGATTAAGCGTGTTCTTCAACGACTCTAAGAAACCAAATAAGAACAACATATAAAGAAATGTTAATTTATAGAATTAAAATACTCTCGCTCCAAAAAATAAAAATAAGACTTAGTACAATACTACGAAATCATTCTGACTTTATAAAGTTTAAATTTTCTAGTTTCTTTAAGTCTCCAGCAATGTGTCCTGTTACCGTTTGTCTGTAGGTTTGAATGGGAACTAATTCTTTTTATAACAATCGTTTATTTGAAAGTTTAAGGCATATTATTTCTAAGCTTTCTTGGAATATGTTATTGATGACAATCCCAAAATTCACTTTATTTTGACGAAGATCTACGTGACCGCTGAAAATTTGGAAATAAACTCCTGCTTCAAAGAACAGCTGCTCTTTTGTTTTGAGTAAAGGAAAAAGTGGAAAATTCCCCTAAAGCGAAAACTGTTAAAGCAAATGATTAAACATTCAGGGTTGAAAAATGAATGACTTTCATCTTACACTATGTTGCAAATACATTAGAAATAGATATTATTAATTAATTAGTTGATATATCATTATATAACGAATTTAATATAATGTCGTTTATAATTGATGCAGTTTAAAAAAAAACAAAAACAAATTTTAGGAGAATTATTTAAGAGATGGTGGACTTTATAAAACACCAGGTCTTGTCTTCTTAAATAGCTTTACATTTAGGAACCAGTTAAATGAAATTGTTTCTCTCAGGTAATTGCCGAAATATTAGAAGAACGACGTCAACAATGAACAAAGTAAAATAACCAATGAAAAATGTTTTAACGTGCAGGTAATAAGTTGACCGAAAAGGAAAAAACAATCCGTACCCAACGGTTGCCCAAAATAAACGATTGCCTCTGAGTTATCATCGAAGGGAAGAGCTGTTTCATCCTTATTAGGAATCATCAGCCAGATTCCCTACGATATAGTTCAGAGGGCAATCGTTTATTACGTGCATGGATTGTTTTTCTTTTTTTCTTTAAAATAACTAATAGGTTTCACGATATAAACAGTGACCCCTCAATGAGTAGCTCTGGATGAGGAGAGCCCAACAAGCTCGAAACGGCCGTCCCAGAATATTTAACTAATAGTTTGTTTGAAAAATGTTCCTGATGAGAACAAAGCTTAAAACATGCCAAAGCTTAAAACATCTCTTGCCCATTTTTAATGAAGATAGTAATTCCCAACGACATTTAAACAGACTACGTATTGAGCTGGAATTAGATTTAGAAAGACAACATTCAATAACACTGTGGTTCACCAAATGGTTCCTTGGAAATCAACAGAAGTCGACTTTCTCAAGAGAATAAAAATAAAACGGAGTTTAAAGAATATCTACTTCTGATTGTATGTTAAAAAACAGAATTGCAAATTGTAAGATAAAAAAGGTGTCAATTGGGTTTCGAACTTCAAAGCAACAGTTCTCATTTGATGACTATTCGACAGCAGAGTGAGAATTTGTAAAGTCTCTTATGATAATCACGGAAACTTCTAGTTTTTTTCCTTCACTACATGGTCTTAAATTTAAAGTGAATGTAGGTTTTGGCCATTTGCCATCACCTGAAATGTATGTCAAAAACAGTCTTCCCATGACAAGTGACCTACTAAGAATTCATATATTTTTAATTTATGACTCAACCGATAAAATGAAACATTTCTCGTTGCATATTAGCTATAATTTCGGATAATGTTAATCCACTTCCCAATGTTCGCTAGACCTTCAAGTGATTTTAAAGTTATTGATTTGAGATTCTGGGTCGAAGCCATTTTTGAGAAGCATGAACTTCGTATAACATCTCACAACGAGATTAAGATCGAAAATAGTAAAATATCAGAAGAAGAGTGATAACATGAAATCAGGAATAGGTTAAAAACAGAAGATCTTATACAAAGATAAGATTTATTCAACTTAGTGGATATGAATAACTAACATTGAAAATGTTATAGTTTGTGGGTATCTTTTACCTACGAAGTCAGCAGGGTTTAATCATTCATTTGCAAAAGAAACAGCCCAAATATAACTCTTAGGGATACAGAAAATTGAAAAAAAATAAAAGAAAAGACTGAATTATAAAAAGTTCATCGAAAGAAAACAGTACTTTTAATTTAAATCTTAAAATGGTCTCAAAGCTATCGCAAAATATTACAAAGTAATAAATCGAAGTATTAGCATTATTTTAAGAATTATAAAAATAGTCAGTTTTAATAAATTAACAAGGGAAGCATGTTTGTAATTGAAAAACAACATATTCTAAAGTTCTTATATAAAAAATGCGTCTTTTAAACAAAAACTTACTTTCAAACTATTTAATGCTACTATTTTACCTGATTGTCTAACGTTATTTATCAGTTTGATTTTATCTTTTCGTTTATCTTCTATTTTAGTAAATTTTAATTCTGCTTAAAATACATCTCCTGCCTGGTTCTCCACTGACGAACAATGTCTATCATATCTGGCTATCGCTCGCCAGTGAATGTCTTTTCAATGAGAAATCCTGATATCCAAAAGGCATGAAAATCTTCTCTGATATAAGAACACAGTGACGGTGTTCCTGTAGAATTGCTACTGAAAACTCCTCAGATTTTCTCTTCCCACAAAACTTCTAGTTTATTATCAAAGCCATTTCAGATCAAAACGGAATCATTAATCAGATGAAGAAAAAAACTGATTATCTTCTTTAGCCAATTCTTCAAATGCGAATCGCAAATTTAAGACGTTGCTGATAATCTATCAATTTTAGTTCTTGGATTATATCTTGTAAGGGTTCTTGTAGTGGCGTTCGTTTTCGTATCAATATCCCAGAATCTTCTCAATACTCATCTGCAGAAGTTCAGTATCTTCCTCTATGTAACCTGAACTTCGGGATCGTGGTTAACCTAATCCATGTTGGTAACATTTAATCAAATGAATCAGTTATTTCAAAGATGAAATCTTGATAAAAATGAAATGAAGTGTTTTGAGTAAAAATAACTGAGTTCTTATTTTGAAAATAAAATTCTACGATTTTCATTTGTGGTTCAATTTTTCCACGATTAATTTCCAGATTTCTATTTACAAAATCTTAAACGAAAATAAAAGAAAAATTATTAACAAAAATATTATTAAATTTTGAAACCCTTAGTGACTAACAGCGCACTCTATAAATAAAATAATTTATAAAGAAATCGAGTACTGTTATTTTGTAGATGAGATTTTTCACGAGCGCTGAGAAATGATGCAACTTCTTTAATTTACGGCCATGCACACTAATATAAATCTAGATTTAATAAGTTTAAAAAATATTGAAATACAGACAGGTTCGTTCTGAAAATGTACAGAACATCCTCAATGTGAATTAAAAACACAGAAACACTCACTTTAATACCAGATAAGAGGGATGCCGAAAGGAGGGTGTAAACCCCGTGAAGATGAACAACCAATGATAGGTCCAGCCAATTAATTTTAATTCACATTCAGGAAGTTCTGTACATTTTCAGAACGAAACTGTCTGTATTTTAATCTTTTTTAAACTTCTTAAATCTAGTTTTTAGTGGGGATGGCCGTAAATGAAAGAAGTTACTGTTATTTTATTCCATTAAATGTTTAAAGAATCCCATCAAATTTACATATTTATAATATTCAAGTTTTTAACTAATGGTATGAATACAAATCGTTATAATAAGTTGTGAAGACAGTTTTAATGCCTTTAAAAATACGATCATTTCTTACAATAATTATAACATTAATAAAAAAATACAACATTTATTTTATTCAGTAAATGCTACCCATCGCTATTTCCTGAGTCAAATATGAATTAGTTCCCGATTCAGTTCCTGGCGGGAAAAAACGAACTTTTAAAGTTTCTTTTTTACAACCGCAAATAAACCAATAACTGTAATTTATTTGTCATTAATGTTTTCACACAACGGACTCATAAAAATACTGTTCTCAACGATTCCTCTCAATGAGGTTCAATACATGTAATTGTCCGGGTCCTAGGGTCTACCCAGCCCTCTGTAGAATGAGTACCGGGTTTCTTTCCCGGGAGTTAAAGGCGGGGGGGCGTCGGGTTGACCTCCCGACCTCAATCTAGTCCCGTTCGTCACGAAACGCTAGGAGCCTTACCTCCCGCGCTCCCGTGGGCCTGCACGGCCTGTTTATGGGATTGCTTTAACTTCTTTAACATGTATTTGTCACAACTACAAATATAGGAATTTATCAGGAAAGACACTGATAAAAATCCTCACTCAGAAAAGGAACTCAGATACAAAATAATTCCTTCTTGAAAAAATTAACACTTCATTTAAAAGTTCATTCCTAGCCTAATATTTAAACAACTTGTATTACTTACTTTTCATTTAATATTTTTAATTTTCCTTTTTAGTATAATACTATAGCTAGATTTCTGTTGTCTTGTAATGAGATGCTTTTTCAGAGGTTTTCAAAAGAACGATCAGTAATCCGGGAAAATAAAACAAAAAACACATTCATCTCGATTATCGCAGATCCCAACGAGATTGACGATCTATATTTTGTTATATGATTACGTGCAGTTAATAGGATTTATAATGGATTAACAGATCTAACATTTAAGGAAGAACAGCGGATGTTAAAGTATTGTCATTGGAAAATGTCTGCACCGACACAAGAATTGTCAACTGCATTTGCAACTAATGGGAAATTTCATGAAACATTTCACAAACATGATTTTGTGCCAACTTTCTACAAATCTACGAGGATCTTTCTACCAGGAACGCTCTGCTGATCTTCTACATCAAACGATGGTTATGTTGCTTCATTAACCACACTTCACATACCTAGAGGAGTATCTGGAAAACTTTCTTTAAAAACCAGATCAATAAACCTCAGAACAAACACCTTAGGAAGTTTCATGTGGTTAATTGTAAAATATCTTCCTCATATTTTGACTTCTGAAATGTAATCTCTTTATGCTAGAATTTAAGTCAGGGACTGATAAATAAATAAAAATATCACTCAATCCAGTTTAAACCTAAGCCTAAATTCATAAATGCCAAATATTCAACTTCGATAAAAGTTAATGTGGTTCCTTTCTTCAAGCAAGAAGGGATTTCTAATTCGGGACAACTGCTGGGGATAAAAAGTAAAGAATAAGCTACATGAGCTAAATGCTCATTATTGAAATGTGTGAGTAATTAATGTTTTCAAACATTCATTTCCTTATATTTTAGAATATAATAAATTAAATTTAGGACATAATGGAAGTCTTAATGTTGCTGTTGATACAGAAATGAAGGATTTCTGAATCATCACACTTGATGACGATATGGGAAATGAAAGGCTTTGTCTTCCTCTCACTTCCACTAAATGGGTTAATTCCAAAAAAAAAATTCGAATTTTTTATTGGTGCATTCTATGTTAGTACATAAACACCACACGTGGTTATTGATAGTTCTTTTCAGTAGAATTCATTAAAAGCATTTTTTTGTCTTTGAATTAAAAGTCTTTCTTGAATTCTACAGGAACAGTCCTTTGTATTATCCTTTAGAATTTCTTGTTATTTTTCTTTCCTTTTTTTTACTGATTCAAAAAAACTTTTTATATCCTCAATGCTAGAGAAACATTGAAGATATTCTTTCAATGTAACCTATAAATTATTTTGCTAATTACGTCAAACGTTAGTTCCTGAAAAGGCAAATATTAAAACTTATAATATTTTTTCCAAGCCCTCAAAGCCCTCAAAGGATCAACCGTCTCAGTTTCGAGTTGCTCTTTATACCCAATTACAATATTTTCTATCATTGATATTCTCGTTGACTAAGCCAATTAATCTGTACAATAATAATCGATACAATTAAAAAAATAAGAGATGGAAGATGTTTCCTCTTGTTTAAATTACAATCTTTGTTATCAATTAACATCTTACAGTCAACTTCATCATTGGAATTAGAGCTTTATCTAAATACAAGACATTTGCTTGACCATTTTATGGAAACTGATTCATCAGTTCGTTATTTAGTCCTGGAATCCGTTCGAAAAATTCTTAAATCGAAAAAGGAAACCTTTTCCTTGTCCATTCAAAAGGGTTTCATTTCTTTAAAAAAACTAAAAGTTCTAAAATATAATGAAACTGTAAAGTTCACAATTGAAACTAAAATAGTTTCAACAAATTATCATAACAAATTCACTAATAATCGTTATAAGAAATCATAGTAGGGATAGAATAAAGGGTACATAATGCACAACACAAGACGAACACGTAAACTCTGGAATGGGTCTTGGATGGAATTTATCAGCCAGACTTGATAATAGGTACGAAACAAATTTTTCAGAAAATACAAAACAAGTGATGGTGTGACTATAAACTGCGTATTTTCATCTTCTTTTCATATTTTTATCTACAGTGTGGTTGTGAATATGACTCCTTCATTGGTAGTCATATTTTAAGAAAATACTAGGCCACCACCCTCCGTGTACTGATTGAGATATGTTGAGATAGATGTTAGATGAAGTAGAGTTCGGGGACCTCAAGTCTCTGTCTCTCTCTCTCTCTGTCTCTCTCTCTCTGCCTGATGTCGTTCGGCGTCTAACCTCTGTCTCTCTTGTGTCTCTTCCGTTGTCTCCTTAGCTCTTGTCCGTCTTTTACGTTCAGCTTCATTCTTTCGATCCAAATCTGTCTGTTGTGCTCTTTTCAATCGTTTCCTCTCAATATCTTTCACAATATCGTTTATAATATGTGATGTATGAAAATATACAATCAGCCCGTGCTCTTAAATAACAACCAATATACATTCCTAACATTATTTACTGTTAACAATTTGGCTTGGCGATTCTTTGAATTTACAGTAAATTGAGTTTACAGTAAATAAGGTTAGGAATTTATATTGGTTGTTATTTAAGAGCACAGATAATCCAAGAAGAATCGCGTCCAATGAAAGCGGTTATGATTTGTTGAATAGTTGAGCAAATAGTGATATATTCTGTTTTGAATGAACTCATATTTGATAGCGCGTGCCATTGTTTATGGAGAGAAAGCAATATTTTGAAATTCAAGAATGCTCATTTTGCATTTGTCAACTTCTCGCAACAATTAAAGCTGAAAAACCGTTTTCCATTATTGCACTACCATTGTGAATATTGGAAATCACAACAATTGCGCCTTTTGTATTTATCGACTTCCTCGCAACAAGGCAAAAGGAAACACCGTTTTCCACTGTTGCACTGGGCCGGACAGACAAACAGAGAAATAAAAGATTTTAGTAACACAGGGTGCCCCAAATTGAAGTATACACTCTTTGAAATGTTATAACTCAGAAGCGACATGAGATAGAAATATAAGGCCTGTTGTATTTTATTCCGTAAACTTCCTTAAGCCCGTACATGTTCAAAATGTCCACCTTCTGCCACAGTACACTCCCAACACCGACGTCGGACAGAGAAACCTACCGACTGGATTGTAGCCAATGACATTTCATTGATGGAATGTTCAATCTTATCTCTTAATTCTGTCAGTGTTTGTGGGTTTGTGGCGTGCACCGTGTTCTTTAAAGTTCCCCAAAGGTAGAAGTCGAGAGGGGTTAAATCGGGAGATCGAGGCGGGAACTCCGTCGCACTTCCTCTTCGTTCTATCCGTCTGTGATTGAATGTGTGATCGAGGAAAGTTCTCACATCGATATGAAAGTGAGGTGGAGCCCCGTCTTGTTGGAAGTAAACCTCATTTCCATTCTCGAAGAGATCATTAAGACGTGGAGTCATGAGTTTCAACATCTGCAGGTAAGTCTAACCCGTGACAGCACTTTCGAAATGTACGGCCCAAGTAATCCTCTGGATTACAGACCGCACCATACCGTTATCCTTGGAAGATTGACGGCCTTCTCTTCAATGATGTGTGGGTTTT
The DNA here is from genome assembly GCA_023159025.1 of Thereuonema tuberculata. Classification (NCBI taxonomy): domain Eukaryota; kingdom Metazoa; phylum Arthropoda; class Chilopoda; order Scutigeromorpha; family Scutigeridae; genus Thereuonema; species Thereuonema tuberculata. Next base: position 3,459,371 of record JAFIDM010005346.1, read on the forward strand.
CGTTAGCCCAGTACACACAATTATGACGATTAATTGTGCCATTAAGTTTGAATGTTGCTTCATCTGACCAAACAATTAAGTCTTGAAAATCCTCCCTTTCGTCACACTTGTTCAGGAACCACTCACAAAATTGCAGTCGCCTATCTGGGTCGTCCTCATTTAGTGCGTGGACAAATCGCGGAATGTAAGGCTTCCATTTTTGACCTCGCAAAATTCGATGAACACTAGAATTGGCGATACCAATTTCACGAGAGCATTGCCTCACTGACCTCATTGGGGATCGGGCAAAAACCTCCATGACTACATCAACACTCTCGTTATCAGTGGAACTTCTCTTTCTCTCGCACCGACCTTTCAACACATCTTTCACCATTCCTTCGGCTTCAAACTTGTCTCGGAGTTTATTGTTATTGTTATTATTATTAAATTCAACCCTCCAACGTCGTTGAACCTCAACAACTTGAATCTCAACTTTCCAATAACACTTCAGTATCTACTTACGTTCATCGAATGAAAGTCTCACCGCCATTTTGGTTTCTAAACAAATGAACAACAATAAGCATGTTGCTATGCTTTTCTAGCGCCGTCTGGTTCATACATAACACACCTTACGCTTCTATCGAAATGTTGCTGAGTTAGAACGTTTCAAAGAATGTATGCTTTAATTTGGGACACCTGTATATAGATTTACACATTAAGTGTCCAATGCGTCTGTGTTCCCCATCAATGCTGTACACACAAGTTGATACGTCGCCATGTCCTATTTGACCTGTTTTGAAGCATGTCCGGTGTGGCGGTTCATCAACTGCATTGCGCAATTTGTAGCATAACTACATTCAGACACGTAAGTCTTGATAATTCCTCACTGTGAGGTGTCAAGCGTCCTGTCAGGCGTTGAGGTCAGGACTTCGTGGTGGCCATTTCAATGGAGCTGGCGATGCTGGAGTACTGCGACCAATCCAGCGTCCTGGAAAATGTTTATGAAGAAATCCGCGCACAGTAAGAGTGAAGTGAGCAGATGGTCCCGTCCAGCCATAGGCGTTCCATGATACCCGCGTCTTCAAGCTGTGGAATTAACCATGTTTGTAACGTTTAAATAAGTTTTGCCATTAACATGACCATCAAACAAATATGATCCAAACAAATGACGTGATGTCATCGCAGCCCCTATCTTTACGTGAGGTGGATTCCTCTCCGACTGCAGAGTGTAATGAGGGTTCTCTTTCATCCAAAAGACAACACTTCTGTTGCGTGAACTTCTAGTGCCACCTGCAGTCTAGTGTCAACAATTGAAATAACATTCAATACTAAATATTTGCGTTTATTATTACATAATAGAGGGTACGGGAACTTCCCAGCTACACTGTAAAAATGTTATATTTCTTTATTCATTGTAAGAGATAAATTAATTTCCAATGTAGCCAAATATTAAGCCAAGTGAAACCATTCGGAACTTAAGCCAAGTGGAGCTTAAGCCTGTAGTGGGATAATTATTCTTTTTAATTTTAAGATTAGTTTCCAATGTTGTGTCCAAATAGCCAGTCACAATTTTTGTCCAGTAGGATTTCACTTAAAAATATTTATACAGTTTATTCTAATCTGGAGTTAATGTTTGATCTTTCGAGTAGCTATATCCCAGACTACCGGATACAGAAGAGAGGACATACAAGTCAAAAGAATACTGTCATTAGTTATTAGGTTTTGATGAAAGGATGGAACCATTTCAAGAAAGAGAACATTTAGCATCATATTTAGTCACTTACAATTTGTTACAAATGTTGATCGCCTGTGTACTCCTGAGTGCATAGGCGGAATTGCCACGCCCCCCAATATTTTGAGAAGAAATATAAATGTAGTCAACAAGCTTTATTCCCTTTTAACTGACAAATTTCTCATGAATTAAATTATCTACAAGTTACCTTCAGTGGAATTTAAAATACTTTACGGTTTGCAAGTGATTAGATATTTTGCCCTTCCCCCCCCCTCCCCAGTCAAATGCTTATACCTGAGTTCAACTGTCACATAGATTTATCCTTGCCATTCTTATTATATCCTTAACACAGTGTTTGTATTTCAACTACTCAAACACTTGCATGAACTATGGTAGCCTTTTCTTGCTGTACCTTTCCGTTATTAGTTGCTCCATTTAAGCATCAGAACTAACCTTCGGTGACATTTCTCTGAATGGAATTGCCTACCAAGTCATCATTTGTCCATTTCTGAGAATGATTTATTTTTTACTTTCACACGCTGTCGTTTCCTCTGCAATCGGTGTATTTCGGTGAAAATGTCAAAACAAAACTAAATGATTTCAGAAAGGTTTCATAAAATTCTAGGCTCTAATTAGAATATCTGTTAATAGAACAAATATCACGTAAGATTTTTTTTTTTTTTTTTGCAGATGAATTATTTTTGCAGATTTATTATTTTAATCTCAACATATTAAAACTGATTTGAATGATTATATTTTCTTTGTTGAAGTGACTGAGATCAAGGCTCTTGTCACTTGGGAAAAGCAATATTTTAGTGAAATGTTTTGGCGTATGAAAATAATTCTCAAGTACTTTCTGGGAAAAAGGCTAAATGTTCCGTGCCTTAGGTTCAAAATTGTTGTAACATAGTAGAAACTAATGACGTACAAAATTTTACGACATTGCGTACTAGCAAAATTTTCGTTCATAAAAAGCAATTGAAATTGTGAGATCACTTCGAAACTTTCCCAGTCGGTACAAAAATCACGTGATAGGTACAAAGTAATGTTGTACGAGTATTTGAATTGTCCAACTTGAGATCCTAACTTCCCACTCCTTTCTCCCCTTCTCCACACTGCTATGACTTCAAACCTTCCTCAGGTCGTAAAAAAAATCATATGATCATTACAAATCTATATCTATCTCGAAACCCTGTAGAAGTTTCCTTCAACGGTGGTTGCCCATCCCCCCACCGCCCTCCCATAGTTCTAGTTTTTGCCTCCCGGTTAATATGTGGAGTTATTATGCACAATAATATTTTAGTTCGAATTGGCGCTTTCAACAAAGTTGCCCCCGTTTGCTCCCCTTAGGACGCCAATATCGAAAATTCGTCGATTACGGTTATTTTTGATTTTGACAAAGAACATTCACGTCAAATTTCATGTTTCTAGCTCAAACCGTTTCCTAGATAAGCATCACCTTCAAGAAACTTCACCCATCCCCCGTTTATACCCCTTAGGGATGGTATTTTAAAAAACCTTTCTTAGTGAGTGCTTATATCATATATTCGGGAATTCATCCCGAAAATTTCAAGTTCCTAGGTTCAGTGGTTTTTGTCTGTGCGTTGATGAGTGAGTGATTGAATGAGTGAGTGCGTTTTGCCTTTTATAGATATAGATTACTAAATCCAGATTTAACACAGACTAAAAATACCTCAATTAAAATTACCTAACGTCTATGAAGATAGTTTGATCACGTGATTAAACTACACATGTAGAGCCAGTTCGTGATCAAATCTAACCCTTTTACAACATGGATCTGAAATGTCATACAACTCTGCGAAGAGATATTTCAAAACACCTAAACATATTTCAACTTGGTTAATGAAAGTAATTAAGGATTATAAACAAAATACACACATTTGAAACTAATTTTCCATCATTCAATTTACTCTTTATGTTCTCATTAATTTAATACACTTCAGTGAAATAGAGACATTCAGGGACTTCGAGGATAATTGCATTCTTTGAGTAAAAAATACAACAGAGTTTACACAATTAAACAGGATTTTTATCTAATGTAAAGAATGCCACTTTTTTTTTTTACAGAATAAGTCAGGAACATTTCAGGATGTGCAGTTACTCATAGCTGTACAAAATTCGATATTTGCATTAGTAAAAGAAAGGTAACTAAGCTAAAGCTGTATTACAATTTTTTAAGAAATACTTGAGAATTAGGAGACTTACCATGACTAGATTTGCAGCAATACTGATACATGGGGACACAACCGTCTTAAGGCATCGGTCATGGACGACAAAATTGCATACTGTAACCAAAAGAAATAGGAATTAATGTAGATATTATAAAGTACTAATTAAAAAATGTAGATTCTTTTATGTTCACTAAACTAAGCTACAAATATATTGTAAACTTAATATATTTCAACAATAAGCATAGTGGATGAAGAAAAAAAAATGAGATTTTTTTTTTTTAGCCTAATTACTATTGGAAAGCAAAGGGTACCATTTCTGTCTGTATTATTACAAAATAATATCTGAACCAATGAAAGTATTTTCTTATGACAGGATAAGTTTATGGATCTGATGACTCCGCTGCACATCAGGATCAAGTAATATAAGTGGAAATCTAAGTCTTTACAAGTATTTAAAGATCAATATCTTCGTTTCTTCATTTTTTTTATTGAATATTCTACAATATCTGTTAATCGAGCATTTAAATAAATTATCATTCTCTTTTCCTTATAGTAAGTCTTTAGACGAATGTTTGGAAGGAAAAAAAACTAAGGAAAACCAAGGTCCGTGTCAGTCATGATTTCTTGAATTGTTGTTCAATATAGAACGAAAGAAACTCCGTTCTTTATGAATTCTGCTTTTCTTGTTATTTATTAGAAAAGATTTTTGATTTTTGATATCCTCGTAAAACCTTTTGTAAGAATATTCTATATTTCTATTGTACATCTGTTTCCGGGTTACAGTTAGTTCTATTACACAAGGATTGTTTGAGGTTTTAGAAAAGCTCTTCTAACAGATGGTTTGCTGAACACAAATTCCAAACAAAACAGTTACTTTCAAGTTTGTTAACATTTTACAATGATACCACACAATACAAAATTGCAATTTCTTTATAAAGTGTAACCTATCATTGTAAGCCTTTAAATTATGACACAGCAGCAACTGTTTAGTAAAATTTAAGTAGTACATTTGAAACATTGCGGTTCTATTCATCCGATATGAGCTAATGCCGAAGCCTCTTTAGGCCTTCAACAAAATTAAAAGGAAAAGCAACTCAACAGTAAATCATGTGAGAAGACTTATGTGTTCACTGTTTCTCATTGTCTGCTGCTCAAGGTTTCGGCTAACATGTAAAGAATATATCGCCAAAATATTATTTGTAAATATGTTTGCTTCTTGACTTAAAAAAGCAAACAACAAAAAGAGGAATTCTCTAGAAAATGTTAATCTAAAATCCGTCTCAGATTTCTGTGGATCAATGTTAGAAGGTTAAAAGAAAACGTATAACTCACGTAACAATGTTCCACCGAAATCTGAGATGATTAAGAAAACTGAAATCACTGAAACCGAAATAACTGGAATGAACTTGGAGGTCTTTATCTTACAATGGACTAAAATGGTTAAAAATGATGATTCTATTCTTATTTATATAAAATGTCAGAAGGCTCAGAATAAAAGAACGGTAGCCAGTAAAGTACTGTCCTGTTTTTAAAACAAAGCGTCAGCGCAAACAGAAGGCACAAAATTATTAGTAAGAACATACACTTTGTGTATCATGCGCTTCGACTATCACATGATGAAATCTAAGATTGATCACCAAACTTTTCGATATAATTGGTTGTGACTTACAAGGGAGGTACCCGTGGTCAAACACGAAATTCAAGATGAAACGTGGTAGATATTTTATATACTTGGTATATTTGACCCAGAAATGTAAAATCCCAAAGATATTCATCTGCAGGGCTTGTTTTTCCGATGGTCGATACCGAAATATCCGTTATTTTTAGTAGATAGCGTGGTAAAACGTATTATTATGGAGAATCTTAAGAAAAAATGTAAGTTTTAAAGTTTTCTTATGACTAATTTAAGTATTTTATTATTAAGTTGATTTTGACTTGGCTTTTCTTTTCAATGTCACTGCTTTGAGAATCAATTTTTTTTCTTCAATATCAATTTCTTCTTCGATCTTCAAAGAGTTTGTTGTTATTATTTCAATTGTTGAAGAATATTTTAGTTCAATAATTGCTGTTATTATTATTATTATTACTGCAAACTCTTTATCTTCTACTCATGTCATTTTCCCTACTTAGTTGAATTTTCACCAATTCCAAAAGACTCATATTAAGATTGATTGCCATTCTTCAAAGTAAATCAATAATGTAAATAGAAATCATCATTATTATTATTATCATTTGTATGATTATATTTTAAAAAAATAACGCGCCAAATAACAGAAATTAATAAAATATATTCAGTGTAAAAGATTTTAATTCATTTAGATTATATTAAACTTTATTAATTTTTGGCCACTGCCAGTGCTTTTCTCCCAGATCCCTAGGTCTTTTAATAATTTAATATGTTATAAAATGAAAATTTGAATAGAATTAATAGAAACAAACTTTAAAATGTTTTGTTCACTTTAGGATCCTAAACAATCGAAATTTCGCTACTGATCATCGGTCAATTGATGGTTAATTACCCCGCGAAAAACAAGCCCTACACTGGAATGCTCTGGGGTCGAACTTTACTTGGTTAGATGATAATTAATATCAGCCAAGTTTCATCTCTGAAAATCGTGTTCGACCCCGGATACCTGCCTTGCTATCTGTCTTCAAGGTCTCGTGGTTTGGGACTTTCCATGGACCCAATTTTTATCAAAATTAATAAGGATATCATTTCAATAGCATGTTTCAACCAATAGAAATTCAGCTTTTTAAAGTGAATAATATTTTAAAGTAGATTTTTAGCTTTGGGGGAGGGGCAACGTATTTTAGCTCTTTAGTTATTGGTCCAAAGTCAAAAGAGATCATCCTTTTTATTACTTATCAAATCTGAAAAATGTTAATTTTCTAGAATATATAACTTCTGAATTATTTTGAAGGAGTTAAAACTGCATTCTATTTTTTTTATTGTAACTCTTTTTTTCCGATGCCTATTAAAGGAAATTATAAAATTTGATCAAATTTATAATATCCTTCCGTAGCAATATTTGCCGTATAGATATAAAGAAAGATAAAATAATATCTATCTACAATTAAAAATGAATATCTTTAATTTGGACTTCAATGTACAGTGCGTTCAGAAAGTTCCCCCATAGTAATGTAATAAGCTCTTTGTCGTTGACTGAGAGTGTTGAAGAAATTGTCTATTCCTTTCAATTCAATATTAATTGTAGGGAAATTAATAACTGCATACTTTCAATAAGATGGAGCTACAGCGCACACTTCTCGTACCTTCATGGCGCTACTCCAAGACCGAGATCGCCTGATTTGAAACCGTCAGATTTCTTTTTCTGAAGAGAAGTTAAAGGTTCGGTCTTCATGATTAGACCGAAAACAATCAACGAGCTGAAACAGGCAATAATAACCTACCCACGGTCCATAACACGGAAGACTCTCGAAGATCAGTATCAAAACAAGTTAAAATAGTTATGTTATGTATTGAAAATGAAGGGCGACACTTTCAACACCTCATGCAAAGTTACTACGTAATACATGTATTTTATTTCAATAGAACCTAAAATATCTTTTGTCTAAAATATGGATTTGGCGAATAAGACTGAAAGTTTTAGCTTTTTTGTTTTCATCCATAATTAACATAATTGTAGAATTGTTCTTAATTGACTCCTGTTTGATTCCCATCCCTCAAACAACCATCACCAGATAATGTCATCGGAAGGGTGTAATGGCGCCACTAAACGAAAAGAGGTAAGAAACATTTCCTTCATCAAAATTACATCAGTTTTAGAAACTTATTTTAACACACAAATAAAATAGAAACAAACATTTAAGTTTTCTGTTATTTCATTAAAACCTCCAAAAGAAACGAGGTAAATTAATAGTAAATATTTTAAACAATATCTTTGTAGAAATAATAATATTTAGAAAAAATTATTAGTTTATTTTGGCAGTTTTTTTTTTGTATTTATTTTAACTCTATTCTAAATAGTGTCGAGGCTACAGCAGAGATGCTGAAGACAATTCCTCCAACGTTTAAATCAGTGATTTAAAAAAAAAAATCTACAAATTCCTTTTTAGCAAAGATAAATTGTTTTAAGATAGAGAGAACAGTTGAAACGTCAAAGCTCAATTGTTGTGGATTTGTTTTTCGATGGTTTGTCTTGTTGTTGATTTCTGTCTAAATATGGAATTAGCGTTCGATGGAGGAGGTGGAGGAGGCCGTGACGCCACTCGTGGGTCTCCAAATGGCTTTCCTGAAATTTCTAGACTTGAGGCTTCTGCGGAGTTATTGATTCGAAGCTGGATCAAACCATTCTTGGTGCAGAGGAAGGAACTGAGCTAACGTAGTAGCACAGAGGGAGAGAGAAGCTGAATCAAGAACACAAGAATAACAACAGCGTAGAAGCCTCGTACAAAGAATCTCCATGAATCGATACAATCGATAATTATTCCCGATAGACTCTAATCAATGAAGGCTGGTTATTTAATCCCGTTTATTTCATTTCTAGTTTCTTCATGGATTTGGTTATTTTTCTTACTACATTTTCTCTATTGTAATGAAAAGTTTTAAATTGATTACTATTTTAGATTCAAATTTTAAAAAAACTGATGACATTGGATGTTCTATTTATTTCATTATGAATTTAATTATAATTTTAACAAATACGACATTAATTGGACAGAAGTCAGACCCTGTAAGCAATTATTCAAAGATGATGCTTCAAAGGCTATTTGGAATTTTTATTTTTTTTATATAATTTAGATATTTTTTAAAATAAAATAGCATTTTTAAATAAAATAAGATTTATTGATTTTAAGTTATTTTCAAATTAATGCTTGACTTAATCTTGAACTCGAATAAATTCTTACCAGAAACCGTTTGTCGTTGTTGAATAAGTTCTTACTAATTACTATTGATATTAAGTTTATTAACTACAGAATATTTCACTGTTTGACAAAAGATATCTTAAATGAACTTAACTGTTAGATATTGGTTAGATGTGAAATAAGAAAATTCTTCATGTTTTTTACTGATTCATTAATTTGTAATTGTCAACGTAAAGACAGGAAGTTATTAGAATAATAGGAAAATAATAAGTCAAAGGGTATAGCTGAAAAATGCTTAAAAAATGATTTCTCATAAAAAAAAAAAAATCTTCGAAAATTGTTGTTATTAAGAAACTTGTTATTTTATTTTCTTTAAAATGATTTTCATTCGAAAATTAAAACAAATTTCTTGAACTGTGTCATCTCGTATAATGAACAACTGAATAAATTACTCTTTCGTATTCAATAATTAAGTAACCCCATGGAGGAAGTAAGGCTTCCTTGACCAATGCAACTAAATTAAGGTATCCATCAGGTGGTCCTGCCCATCCTCACCCTCGGAAAGACATCCAGTACTCATTCTACAGCTGAGTGGACCCTAGGCCCGTTTGGAGGAGAATTCAAACTTGGAAAAAAAAATCTCCGACAATCTGGGAATCGAATTCAGCTCCTCCAGCCGCAGTCAAGTATTGAATTCTACTAATTCAATTGACGGCTTCTGTGTATGAAAGTGAAGTTGCTCAGTGACTGTCCTACGAAGGTCTTAATCGTAGATTACATTAATCCAATATCTTCTATTTACAAAGTTCAGTCACTAAGTCCATCAAATTGATAGACAAGAAGAAACAGCTTTTGTACATAATAGTCATTTAAAGTGAGGAGAATTTCTTTTTCCTCAGATCCTTTTATTCAACTCCATTGAAAATGAAGGTGAAAGATAAGAACCACTGAAAATATCACTTATTTCAGTGAAATCAATGATGGAAGATTTATCACTCGAACTCCACGTTTTGTGGTAGTTAGTTACAATATTGCTCTATTTCAGTAATAAAGATTTCTGTTAGAATTCTTTTTTATAAAACGCGGGCTCTTAATCATAGAAAATATTAATTTTCTAGAGTAATTATGTATGGAATAGAAGCTATTTAATCGAAATTATGTCGCTAATGAGGTTTCGTCTCCATCGTGAATTCATTTACACAATGACTCCGATTATCATAATTACTGGTTTGTTTGTTTTTTTCCTATTAACTTTTAATCAAAGCTTTCAAGCAAATTAATCCATAAACAGGCTTAAGGTGGATTCAACTGTTGCAGTGGATGAAAGGTTCAAAAGCAGAACTTGTTGAATAGAAACTACAATAGTTTACAATTACAAAATTGTAATTCTAAAAATACACGAATGACAAGAAGAAATAAGATAAACCAAAACGGATAACGTGAAAATGGAACAGGTAATGACAGAGAGCTATCGCCATGTTTTTGGAATTCAACCACTTTCTTGTTTTCGTCAAAACTGAAGTACGGAAAAATTTCGACCACGTAGCCTTACTTAAAAACTTACTCGCGAAAAAAGGCTACAGGAAAAGATTAAGCAAACAATTAAGAAGTACTGCTGTTAAGAGGTTGTAGGAATGGCTGGATGGTAACACACAGATTGAAGCGAAATAAAAATACATCAAGTTGAGATTTCAAATCGTCAAAACAGTCCAATCGAAGTGAGACCAACAAATCACTGAATCTTTCTTTTAAAACCATTACAGTTTTCTCAAACTTTTTACTTCACTCCAAGTATTTACAAAACAAAATTTGTTTGTCTGATTATTATTATTTACTAGCTGTGCCCCGCGGTTTCACCTGCGTTAAATTGTGATGATACAAATCTGCTTCATACACATTATGAATACATAACTAAGTGCATCTCATTAACTATAAATATCATCTGGAAATTATCTGGAATCATAAAAGGACCAACCACTACAAAATAAACCGACTTGACAGAAAGTGTCTTCAGTTTGATGGCTATATACTAAGAATTAATAAAATAGATGATGACGTTTTTTACGAATAAGGTATATTTTAAATTATTTAAAGAAAATTTATGTAGTCAATCTTTGATTCGGTCGAATTAGTTTAAACGTTGGGGTTTACGTCTATTGCCATTATAATACTACGGAAAAGTGCCATTAAAACAAAGAAGAAGAAGCATTTTCATAATTTAATTAATTGTATCTATAATATATTGTTACCTATTCATAACATACAAATTAGTTCGCTAAAGCAGAACTGTTGCATAAGGAGCCGACCACATGACTGAGCCGTACGGCATGGAACCATTCACAATTCGGTTCTTCTCGGTAATGTTCGGATCTCGTCGTGCGGCCAACCCGCCCCCGAAATTTGCCAGATTGGTTGACGTTTATGTTTACTGCTCCGCTCCTATTCGTCGTAGCGTGATGTTATGTAGTCTACAACCTTCCTCAACAAACGGGCTATTTAACGCAAAAAGAATTTTTTAAATCGGACTGGTAGTTCCTGAGATTAGCGCGTTCAAACATACAAAGTCTTCAGCTTTATAATATTAGTACAGATTTGTTAACTTAGCCATTTTGAACTCTCAAAATTGGAAGGGTAATTAATTAGATCCTGGAATACATTTTAGTCAAGTTTGATTCGATTACATTTTCCGGAGCTCAAAAATAGATTAAGTATTTTATTTAGTTAATTCTCAAATTGAAACACTTTTTCATTTTAAGAATCTAAGTGTAGCGCTTTTACTGAAAATGAACGAACTTAAAAGTCTATGAATTAATTCGAAAATATATCTTTTTGCAAAATCAGTTAAAAACTAAATGAAAACAAAGCACTTAAAAATTGTTATTACAATTTCAAAATTAATAACAGGAACAATCGAAAAATAGCAAAAATAGTTTCACAAATGGCAAAATTAATAACAAACATTAATGACAAAATTAATTGTTAAAAACTATAATAACAACATGTGTTAACAATTGATTCTTGTTTTTAATAATTAATCTCTATATCTATAAAAGCCGCGCTGGTGTGGTCGAGCGGTCTCAGGCGTCGGTTTGTCGTGAGATCAATGTGCCAGCGCCCGGGTTCAAATCCCGGTTGTGAGCATGGATGTTTCAAAAATTTCCTTTCCTGTGTTGTAGCCTCTTCTTCACTTTCTCTTCGGTCTGACGTCATTCCTTAATGGCGTCCTGGGGAAGGCCACGGGAAACCACCCCAGTATCTTTCCCTTGTAATTCTAGGGAGTCTGCTAGGGGTTCGCCGTCTTGGGAACACTAGCGCTCCCTGGAGCACGGATGCTTCGGCAACGAAGCTCGCACTTCGGTGCGAACCGACCACACACACATATCTATAAAAGAAAATATTTCTTTGTTTGTTTATTTGCTATCGACTCCTATATCTTTATTGAATTGAAATTTGGTTTGCTGTACTGTTGGTGGCATTTCCAATGTCATATTGCGAAGTAGTGCTTTCGTGCATTGCTTTCCTTAAACCAAGGAATGGTTAAGGAAAGGGAATGGTTAGGTTTGTCATATCGAAATATCCCTTCAAATTTTTAAAATTTATTCAGGATCTTAAGGAGTTGACGTATACCAAATTTTAGCTTCTTTTTTTGCACTGAAAGGGGGTTAAAAAAATTGTAAGAGCTGAAAGCTTGTTGCAATGCGGGGAAGCATCTGGCAACTAATGTGACACTGGAAACGCCACCACAGTATTGTATATCTCACTCCCAGTTAAGTTTTCTTGCTCCTAAAATAGGCTTTAGACAATATTAGATCGAAGAGGGAGGGGTTCAAATTAAACCACTAATTTTCGGTTTTAATCAAAGGTTCACGAGAAGGTAATGAAATAAATATCCAAATTTATGCACCAAATGAAGGAGTAAAGAATGTTGTACATAAAGAAAACAAAACAATAACTATAACTGAAATGCAAGTTTGAATAAATTAACAATGAAATTCAGAATTTCAATGAAAACTATTCTCTCTTGTCTTTTTGCTAATTTTAAAGAAGGTTTCATTCTTTGTACATTTGCAGACATAATAGGGTTATATCTATGAAGGATCTGATATATTTACAAGAAGTATTAACAAGATATCTCCGATAGTATTGCTATAGAATGTGTAATGACACTAAAACGACAAAGTGATTTGTTAAGTGAATAGAAGTGAGTTTTAATTCAATTCAATTAAAATGGAAATGCCAAGATTTATCAAACTCGAAGGCGAACTTCAGAATTTGTTTTGAAACTTCTAAGACTTCAATAAAGCTTAAGAAGTAACTACACAAGTAGGAGTTTGAAAATAATGTTAGAATGGCCAAAGAAAAGTAACATTACCTAAATGAAAAAGGCCATTTGCTTCTGGGGTTTCTCTAATTATTATTACATCCGGTTACCACAAATTATTATTAAAAAATTAGAAGACAACCACTGTTATTTAGGAAAATAGTTTTAAAACACAAATTCTTATAACGCTAATAATAAATTGTTGTTTTATTGTATTTTTTTTTTA
>JAFIDM010005346.1:3480733-3505269 GCA_023159025.1 Thereuonema tuberculata
TTGAAAAAGGAAGTAAGTAGTATTCTTTCTAAAATTCGGATTAAATATATTTTTTAATATATTTTGAGATGTGAAAGAAGTATTTATTTATATATAGCTTTGATTTTTATTTCCTTTCCTGCTGAAGTGAATACGACATGCTTCGAATCTCTTCAGATACACACTTTTTTGCTTGTGTTTATCAATGTAAAAAAATCTGAAAAATTTCGCCAAGTCTTTTCGTAAAGTTTATTGTGTTCAGTTCTTTTATGTGCCTTTGCCCGAATCCAGACAGAGAATAGTCCTTGCTAAGTGAAAATTATTGCGATTTACCATTTCTTCCATAACGTATTATTATTGATTTCGATCATATTGTATTAAATACAGAAGAAATGACTCGTAATAAAAGTAAATCTAAATGGGATAAGTCTGTAATTCCATCATTGCTTATTGTCTTATTTTGTTAAATTTCAAATCTTAAGAAAGTTACCACAGGCCACTCCTGTGGTAAGAAAAAAAATCTGAGTTGCAATTAGTGGCTTTTAAGAGACATCATAGAAGAAAAACCAGTTACTAAAATGACAGACTTGGAATTATAAGCAGACGTTCTACAAAGAATTCTAACTCAGTTTGTAAATACCCAATTGCTTTAAAGCACAAGTTGGAAGATCAGCGCTTCGAATAAGTTTAGTTTTTTGAGGACTATTTACGTCTAATGCTTTCATTTTTTTTTTTCAGTAGAAATTATCACTTCCTGTGTGAACATCACGTGATTTTTATAAATCCTTACAAGTTTCTTTCTGATAATTTCATCAGTGATTTAATAAATTTGATACTAAAAATAATCAAAGATTTTCGATTTTTTGCTTTTGTTTTTCTTTTGTAATTATTTGAAAGGTCTTGAAATGTTTCAAATAATGCAAATATTTAAAGGTACAATATTCCTACACACAGTTAATCAAATAATAGATTTTTTTTTAGATATAAATATTATCTTTTGTTTTGCTGTCAAAGGAACTGTACAGTCTCTTTCCTTAAGTGCCTTAAAAGAACAGGAACATAAATTGTTCTTTAACGTTCCGTATCCTTTCAACTAAACTCAAATGATTCAATCAGTGATTATTCATTTCGATTCAATTGTAAAATGATTTCAGTTGATAAGTGACCATTTGCTACTAAGTCAGATAATGACTGATAACTGCCCCGAATCCTTTTAAAATAAAACAGATACAAAATGTAACACAGAGGAGGAGATGTCCAATTTTCTAGTAAAATACACAAGAAAGTGCAGAAAAACAAGATGATGAATGCATGTACTCGAATTTAATTAGAATATTTAATAGATATTCAGAAAAAAAAATGTAAGTAAAACTTGACGCATCAAAAAAATGATTCCTGAGACTCACAGCATCCCTTCGTCCCAGGAATCTGAGATGCTAAGATGTCTGTATCTTGCTCGTTTAGTCCAGAGAGCAGCGGTTAAATAATCAAGAATCGTAAAGCTTTCTTTGGAAACATTAATTGAACATTAATTAGATATTAAACCAATACTATATTAATCTTCTAAATTTATTAGATGATTACAATGAATTTGTTTAGCTTTCAAAAATCTGGTTGGGCTTAAAATTTTCTGTTGTTAGGCCTATCTTTCGTTCCGACGATTGATAAACATTGTATCAAAATAATTTCTATTCATTACTTGGTTTTGAACGGATTTTTTTACAAAATTGGAAAACTTCTAAAATAAATTACAAAATGAGTAAAGGCTATTTTTTTTCTATCCAACCATGATCCCTTGTTGATAAAGTGTGGTTGTATGTACATTTTCTTAATAAATATAAAATTTTGGGAACTCTCTCATTGGTTACCCACTTAAGATACCTTCAAGCCTTTATTTGTGCAGAAACACACGCTTAATTGAAGTAAGATTTTTAGGATTTAAAGAATACGAAAAGATATCAAAATGAATAAGTCTCTAGCTCTCGAGATAATAATTTCATTTAATATGTAATTATTAATATATAACCTAGATTGAGAATGAGTTTGGTAATGAATCACCGTTTTTAAACTTCCGCCGGGGAATAAACAATCGAAAAAAATATTTTCAAAAAATTTGCCACCCGTGATTTTGAGTTTCCAATTTGCTTTTTTAGGCAATTTTTTTATCAAGCAGAAAGTCAAAACCAGAACGAATAAATGCTGACATTATAAAAAAAGGAGCAAATGTAGGAGTTACGGCAAAATTATTTCACCAAAGAAATTTGAACATTCCTAAAATAATTACATGTAATTCCAGAATAAGTAATCATGATGTAGTAGTTTTTTGTCATGATATTTAATAAAGGATCATAAACAGAATCATTACGAAAATTTTCCATGATAAACTTTATTTAATCTTAAATGTTAAAGGTGTTTGACTAAGATAAGGAAAAAAATAACAATAAAAACAAAATAAGACAAAAATTTATGAGCTAGAGGCGTTTAATAAGATCTGCTGTGAACTATTATTTGCAACTGAGGCAACTTTTCGAGCTTATTAACACTCATCAGTCAATCAATGTAAATCAATAGGAATGTCATTGTGACTTCCACAAGATAGAACAATATCATTTCTAATCAATGAGAAATATCAATTTTATAGAATAATCATTATTAGATCACAGGATAATCACAGCAGATATGGATAAAATCTTTAGTAGCCTTTACTACGCATCGAGCTAAAAAAAGGATAAAAAAATATGTTGATGGTTTAGCCTATCACTGGAAAATAGGAGAAGTGGTCACGTGTCTTTAATTATTACAGAATCGAAATCTTCAGAAGATAACGAGGAATTATTCTGAGTGAATCTGTTTTGTTTTTAATTTAATTCGGTGGATCAACTAGATTTAAAGAAGCTAAGCTAACAAAATGTAATTTCCTGTGAAATCATTGGAGCTCTGTGGCTGGAGTTAAAAGATTGACAACAGAAAGTGAATAACCAATGTCAGACTAATAAGTATTGATCGCTGAGGAAAGCAATTTAGAAATTGTGTTGAAGTAAAGAACTAAGACCGATGACTTATCTTTACTTTATAGCTTCCAGAGAAAACAAAATTCCAGAATTAAAAAGTTTACTTTAATCTTTGAAAATATTTTCTTTAATAACACCATTAATTGAATACACTAGTGTTTAAACCTTGTGCAACACACAAATAAAATAACAACCCTATACTATATAGGTCTTTTTTTTTAGGGATTTCCTCACTCCGGGATGAGATATTATCTCGATATTTCGGCCCGGTGCCTCGGGCCTTCTTCGGGAGATGTATAAATATTAATTACATCAAGGTGTGCGCATAACTAACGACGGAAGTTTGTTAGTTATGCTCCCACCTTGATTTAATTAATATTTATACATCTCCCGAAGAAGGCCCGAGGCACCGGGCCGAAATATCGAGATAATATCTCATCCCGGAGTGTGGAAATCCCTCAAAAAAAGGACCTATACAGTATCATGTCTCACTCCTCCTTCAGGACCAAACTATAACAACCCTTTGATGAATATGAATGAAATTTACAGAAAAAGTTTGTGATAACAAAGCCTAGTGATGACTGATAAAAGAAAGAATTGACAATATCATAAAACTTAAACCAACAACAGTCACAAATTGGAATATTTGCAAGTTCAATGATATTTTCTTAATAAGTTGTTTGACTGAAATTTAGATTTAATATCGATAATTTCACAAGACTGAATGTGTTATCTACAAGGGCTGTAAGGTTTTAATCTCAAATCTTGTAAAAGAGTAGATCTTAGCACATGAGGGTTAAGAGAGATTTATTGAGTCTTACAATCCATCCTCCTCAAGTGTCTCAAACTTGCTCTATTGGCTCAGGTGATCTCGATGACTTTTCCCTAATGATTGGTTTCCTTGCGCAGGTACTGGTTAACGAAGCTCTATGGGGATGAACGACATCGTTTAACAACATGGAATCAGGAGATTTGGCTGCGAGAAATGCAAATATACTGGTCCCAGCTAGTAGGCCTACTGCCTCGAAACATCTGAAGATCAATGTTGATGGCTACACTATCACCATTAAATCTGTTGCTTTCCCAAATGTTAGTGGAATGATGTGGAGTTCAGAATCTCTCCATATCAATGCTCGTTGGATTCGCTTTGGAGATTGAATCGGGACTCATGAGTCAAAGGCATTGATCCCTTACCGTAGGATTCAAGAGAGATGGTTTCGAGATGAATTAATCCAACTTATTTTGTCAAGAAGGACCAAATAACTAATCTTCTTACAAAAAAAAAAATTCTAATGACTACTTGGGAACACAATTTGTCCAGAGACTGTTTGTCTTATAGACGCAGGGAGGTTTGAAATTCTTTTATGTATCCTAGAAGCAGGTAACGGACTTCCGTCGCAGCTGTGGCGCTCAAACGTCCAAGAACAGGTTTTGTAATGGACTAGAACGGAATCCATACAGTTTGATATCGATTTCAAATGATTCTTAATACCTTCCAATTCACATTTGATCCCCCCTACCTCTTTGTCCAGCTTCGAGTCATCTTATTACTTTCCAGCTTCTTTCTTCCTGCAGAAATGATGTCTTTTATTAATTTTTGAAAGAACTTAAGGCCTACTTTCTTAAAATGTGATGATTCTTTTGTTTTTAAGTATCATTATTTTTTTCTTTTAAGGAATGAAAATGACACAAAACAAACAAACAAATATTTTCAAATTCCAATAACTGTTATATTCAACAGTTGAAATTTTTCATTTTTCTGAATAAAAATAATTAAATGAGCATTATTTATTGAAACTAGTTGCGACCCGTGAAATATTCACGAAAGTAAAACAAATTCCAACTTTTTGAAAAACACAAGATTGAAAAAGATGTTCTAAGGTAATTTTTTTAGAAGCCATGACTTCCACAACAGCCCATATGTAATTTGAATATCGGCTTATTTGTTAAAATAATATTTTAATATTGTTAAAATAAAATCAAATAAAAAAAATTGATTTACCACTTTCTTAGTAGCCTGCGCTGCGGTTTCTCATTATGAAACATAATGGCAACCTGCTGCCCTAAAAGAATAGGTTCGTCGAAATTGAGGCAATATTAACGGAAGTAAAACAAATGCCACATTTTTGAAATATCCTGAAATTTGTGAAAAACACAAGATTGAAATAGATGTTCTAAGCTCATTTTTTAAAAGCTATGACTTGCGCAACAGCCTACATATAATTTATGTATGATGACTAAGCCAATTTTTGTTAAAATAAAATAAAATAAAAAATTGATTTACCAGTTTCAACAATAACAATAACAATAACAATAACGAATGTCCAACAGCCAATACCAATAATCCTGTCTGGACAACTATGACACCACGTGCTTCGTTATTGTCCCCTACTTGTTGATTAGTGAGCGAGTGGCTACACAGCCGAAATTATTTAAAAACCGAGGTTTTACAAACTCTCTGATAAATTTTGACGTATGAATTTCATGCATTTCAGTGTAAACTTCATTTATGTGGGAAATAAAATTTCAATACGCTGATAATAATTGTGTAATCGCGATCCGTCGCCGTGAAATGGGACGAATATTCGAGACGCCATGTTTAAACATGGGCGTGACGTCATGCCTGACGTGTTCCAACGCTGCACTACGATTGGTTAGTTCAAATTACAAATTTACAAATTTACAAAGATCCGTACAACTTTTGCTATTAATAGGATGATTGTAAAAATCAGATTAACTTTCATCAAATCAAATCGCGCTCTCATTAATCTATTACTTAGAGAAGGTATTAAAATTCATTCTTTAAAACAATCAAATACAAGTAGGATAGAAATCCATTGTTTAACTCCAATGGGTTTCTATGGGAATTGCGTCGCCTTCTGGTGCTAATTTCTTGAGAAGAACCCATTGACAAAAGATTTCAAATAAAAGAGTTAGACCATCTCTAGTCCTTTAAAATCAGCATACAAAATTTTAAGAAGATTCATCCAGCGGATTAAAAATATCATGCACACATACAGTAAGAATGATCTCATAAGCTCTGTTTCCCTAGGAAAGTAGGCTAAAAATCTCAACTTTTGTCCAAAAAAGACGCAAACGCGAAATGAAGCAACTACAGAAATGATTTAACTTTTAAACTGAACAGTTCGAGAACTTTCTGCAAATTTCGTTTGAACTTTGACATAGGTTCTTGTTAATATACGACTTTCGTGTTTCTGTTTCAGTTCAGATCTAAATATCCACTTGTTCATTTGTTACTTAACTTTAACGATTATAGTTCAGTACTAATTAAAAGTCAGAAAGGGATTTTTAGGAATAACTAAATTACAAAACTCGATTGAACTCGAAGATTCTGACGAAAGATGAATTCTACTTGAATTTTCTTGGTTTGAAGCAACAAGAGTGGATCATCATCGTATGTAAACAAAACAGTTGGAATGTCTATTTTTGTAATTGTCCAACTCTGGTGATCCTTTGAGCTAATTACTGTATAAAGTTACAGATGAAGCAAAATTATTCTCCAGACTTCTAACACACTAAATTCATAGAGAGAAATACTGGAATAAAATAAAATACCATCAAAAGACACATCTTAGGACTGCACTGGAAAGGAATTGAAAAAAAAGAGAGAATCAGAGTGGGAGTTAAATTCGAATCAGGTTACGAAATATACGGCATGTACAGAAAGTCATTTCGTATCCTTCCGCTATTTGCAATTGGTTCCCTTTTTCTCTTGATCAAATTACTGTTGATTCGCTGATTGTGCCTAAAAAGTGTGAAATGTCGCAGAAACATTTTTAAAGCTATTTGTTTTCCATCGCTCCTTAATGGCTTCCCTTACAATGCTTTTTAATTTCACAAATGTTTAGGCTTTCAGCCATTTTTGAAGCAGACGATTCATTAGCTGCCCCTGTATTAATCTATTTGGATGGAGTCTCCAAAAAATCTACTTCGATAAAGTTTTTCCAACACGAAATAATTTTGTAGAAGAATCACATTTAAGTAAACATTAGTCATTAGTCATTAGTAAAATTATTAATTAAGTTTGTAATAATCGAACAAATTCACGTGCATGATAAACACGTAGATGTAACGATCTCGTAAGCCTACTCTTTCAGGAAATGGGTTAAAAACAGAAGATTGAACATTTCACCAACCCTCGTATCTAACTCATGCGAAATAAATGCTTTTAGTGAAGATCAGTAAAAAATTTGGAAGATTTTTAATAAAGTTAAACTGTTAAACAGATGGACAGACAGAATGAACATATCAAAGTTTGACATTTGTAGCGTTATCTGTAGATGGAAACAATAAAAAAATATATACTGATACCAAGTGACTGCGTAATTAGTTCATGTGATTTAAATCCTATTTGAATGTTGGATTATTATTTAGTAACTAGACGGGCACCGTCGCTTTGCTCCGGAACCCTTGCATGTATAGCATTAAAAAAAAAAAGCTTTATTTATTTAGCAAATTAATATTGAGATCGGAGAATACACGACTTCCCAGCTCGTTGTGGGCTTCTCCGCTTAACTCAGTTGTATTGCGCGTTGGCACTCACATGGAAGGGGGGGTTGCCGCAAAAACACTTCATTTTTGCATGTATCTTCCAAACGCAAAAACGTTTGTTAATGACTGATATACCGTTCATTAGAACTTTCAAATACCAACATTTTCTCAATATAATGTTCTCTTCCAACTCTTATATTTTTCGTTTAAATTGAGAAAAAGTCAAAATTTCACCCTTTAAAAGGCGCCATCTTGGAAACCAAAAACTTTTTTCGAAAGATTTTTATAGCATTTTGTTTGTCTTAAAAAGTGTTACATTTTATCCATTTACATGACCAATCTATCTCTTATATCTCAAAATTGGAAAAACGTAAAGTCTTATAACAATGACAGACAGAATAACGTTTTTATATAATACTAGCAGCAAAGCTTGTCGGCTGACAGGCATAAAAAAATCTGAAAAATCATTTTATCAACTATCAAATATAAAGTAAATGTAATCTAAATTTACTGAACGAAGCTTCTATGGCAAAAATGGTTTTGAGTTTCGAAGTCAGCGTAAACAACTGATTAAGCCAAATTTCATTAACATAGATGCAGTGGTAACAAAATTATTTGGTTTTGAACGTATGTTTTGTTAGAATTTCAGTTGTCGAGGTCAGTTCTCAAGAATAAATTTTCATGGAAACAACATGGAATGACACAATAAACTAATATTTTCATCCAATTTGAGTATTTTTGATTCAATGGTACTATTGAGAACCGTTGGATCTATCTTAATAGGTTAATTATATCGAGTTACAGACAGACTTAGCCAATTTATATGCCAATTTGATTCGATTGATGATTTGATTTGAATTTTTTTTTTAATGTTTATTAGATCTATTTAGGTGTACTTCTTACCTGTACACCTGTAATATAGGTTCTGAGAGTTTAATCTAAAGGATCAGTTTCCACCCAAAAAGAAAAACGAAATACCAACCATATCTAAAGTTTAATTTATCTAAAGGATAATTATTATTTTTCACTAATAACGCCAAAAGGCATTTAAAACTCACCTGTGTATAATCTAAGTACTGCGATAACTTGTGAACAAAGCTTCTACGGCAAAAATGGTTTTGAGTTTCAAAATCAGCGTAAAAAACTGAGTAAGTATGCCAAATTTCATTAAAATCGGTGCAGTGGTAACAAAATTATTTGGTTTTGAACGTATGCTTTATTAAAATTTCAGGTAAAATTTCGCGGAAGCAACATGGAATGACAAAATGAACTAATATTTTATCCAATTTGAATACCCTTGATTCAATGATACCATTGATAACCTTGGATCTATCTTAATAGCTTAATTATATCGAGTTACAGACAGACAGACGGACGGACAGACAGACGGACGGACAGACAGACAGACAAACAGACGAACTTGGCCAATTATATACACTCATTACCAAAAAAAAACGATACACCTAGAAGTAGTTGTCCGATTGTAATGAAATTTCGTATGCAAATACATTGGGACCGCCCATGCAAATGATTAAACTTTGGTGTCCAATGAATGAATAGCGAGAGTTACAGCGCATCTGAACTGCGCACTCAGCGGGTGTATATAAGAAGCGATTCTCAATCTGATGGTCAAAATTTCTATTGCATTGCGAGTTAGGATACGTTTCAACGACTGAAAAAATGCCTCGCCGCAGGATTCGAGCTCTTTACTTGCAACTTTCAGAGTTTGAAAGAGATCGTATCATTGGATTGAAAGAGGCAGGTTGGGCAAATCGGAGAATCGCTCGTCATATGGGTCGAAGTGATGCGGCGATTAGAAGATGCTGGCAGGAATGAGTGGACAATGGCAGATTTAAGCGTCATGAAGGTAGCGGTCAACCTAGGGCCACAGCAGAGCGGGAGGATAGAGTGATTGTCAAATCAGCTGTCACAGCGCCTGAATCATCGTTATCAATCATCAGACGTGCGACCCGCACACGAGTGTCCACCATGACCATTCACAGACGGCTGAGAGAGCGACATCTACGCTCGTACCGACCGCTACGCCACCTGCCACTCACGTCTGCACACCGTCGGGCCAGATTACAGTGGTGCTTGGCTCGATCCGGTTGGAATGATGCTGACTGGGGACATATAGTGTTTAGCGACGAATCCCGCTTCCAACTCTGTCCTGACGATCGTCGCAGACGTGTCTGGAGACGCCCAGGGCAGCATCCCGATCCTGCTTTCATTATTGCACGCCACACAGGCCCTCAACCAGGAGTTATTGTCTTGGGTGCCATTTCCCTTGTTAGCCAGACCCCTTTGGTCGTCATTAGTAGCACACTTACAGCACAGCGGTACGTCTACGACATTCTGAGACCTGTTTTGCTACCCTTCCTTTTGCAGTACCCTGGCCTTATTTTTTCAGCAAGATAATGCCAGACCACATACGGCACGTGTTGCTATGACCTGTCTTGCAGCTTGTGAAACACTTCCTTGGCCAGCCAGATCCCGAGATCTCTCTCCAATCGAGCATTTCTGGGATATGATGGGAAGGCGACTGCATCCACCACGGAATGTGGATTACCTAGCCCGACAATTGGAGCAAATTTGGCAAGAAATACCGCAGGAGACCATCAGGGAGCTTTATCACTCTATGCCACGTCGTGTAGTAGCTTGTATTCAGGGTAGAGGTGGGTCAACACCTTATTGAGCTCGTTACTTTGTAACTCTGTAACTCTGAAATAAATCATTCAATTTGTCTGAAAGTTTAATCATTTTCTATCCTGTACATAATCTTCCTCTCCACCAATTTTTGTCTCCATCGGACAACTCCTTCTAGGTGCGTCGTTTTTTTTGTTAATGAGAGTAAGTTGATAATCTATATTACTAAGATCTTTTATTTCTCTGTCTTCCCGGCGCAATTGTTGTGATTTGTGAAAACAGAAATAATTTCTACAAGTTCGCTATGGGAACTATCCGAACCTGCAACCTTCTGATCCGAAGTTAGAGGTCTTATCCATTTGGCCACGGGGACTACATTCTAATCCCTATAAAAAATAAAAATATGTGATAGACGCACTCGCTGGTTCTAAAAGCAGTCGTGGGTTGGGAGAATCCACTTTTCCGGGGTTGCTAGTTTTATACTAAGATTAAACGTAACTTCATCATTAAAAGGATGACTCTCTTCCTATATACACACGAGTCATTTCCATAACAAAGAAAGGGAATAAAAAAAAAAAAAAAAATTTGGAAAATAAATCGAAAGCATACTTAAACCCTTGAAATCTCTGAACGTAGACGTGCTTTAAGCAATTTCGAAACGGCTTTAAGCAATTTTGTCCCTGAATGACTTCTTAATATATAAATTGTAAATTATAACTTCATCACTCAGAAACGTTCAGCTTAATTAAGAGATAATTTATTATAAACTCTTTTTTGAACGAATCAAAGTGATGTCTACTTAAGAATGGAGCTTTTATTCTACCGGGAGAGAAAAACACCAGAAGACGTCCATGGCGGGAATCGAACTCGCACCAGTAGCACCAGAAGCTCGAAACTTATAAATTAAAGACCTAAATGCAGGATTTTTCTATTACATTTTTAATTCATGTCATTTCAATGACTAAATCACAACTGCGAAGTCCCCCCTCGTTTGCTAAGAATCTCAGACTTAAAAGCAGAACAATTAGGATTATTATAATCCCTAAAAAATCTTGTATTCTCCGAAATCTTTCTTCTTAGATGATCCATTACAATTTTGGATTTATCTTGATCAAGAAATTAAAAATGAATTTGAAGAGCAAATGGAATGCTTCTTCCGTTGCTGATACGAAGGATTCAATTTATTTCAAATAGCGAAACAAAAATAATCACAGGAGACGAGATTTTTTTCTTAGAGAATCTTTTTTATAGAAAGAGCACCGAATTCGTCATCTCATCAACGCTGTGGCAACGCCAGGCTTTTGGTGGTGTTTGTCCCAGCAGTTAACACAGGTTGCTTCATCTGCTGGTAAAGCTCATTACGCTGAGGCGCCGTCTTTTGCCCACGTCATCAATGACGTCACTGCAGCTTACGCTTCCCAATTGTCACTGTGAAGCACAAATAGAACGCACCTTCCATCGACAAGGGAGACCTGTGCTCTTATTCAGCGTCGAAATAAAATAGACAAGAACCGGGAAATAAAGAAATGCCCCCATTGGAAACTGAAAGGCAATTGAGAATAAAAATAGAAAATTCATTTTCTAAAAACAGATTTAAATAATGTCACGTGACATCTTCATTTGAGACTAAAAAATAAGAAGCAAAAGGATGTTAACTGAAATCTGTAATTCATAAATCACTTCAATGATTCATCGTTGGATTGAAAATACTGGTTTATTTCTCTCAAACAATTGTAATAATGGCTGCTATGGATATCTTTCTCATTGTATTGCAGAAACATATCCGGCCATTACATGGAAAGCGAAAATCAGCGGATTTTTCTTTTAACTTGTCCTTTGTTAACTTTTTGATGCATTTACGGCACAAAATCCTCATCATTTATGTGCGTAACTAAAGTAAATGAAGCATTTGTAACTAAAATAAGCATTGCACTGCATGTACTTTCGCCATATTCTAGTCTTAAACTTACTTTGCGAAAAAAGAAATCTCAAGAGAAAAAGAAAAATGAAAGTTATACACAGTTCACTTAATCACAACACAAACGTCGTGGAATGGTTTGGCCATTGGTAAGTGTCTTAAAAGTGAAAGCAAATTGTCGCAAAGCGGGGGTAGGATGCCATTTATAGGAAAAATGAGAAACCAAAAGTTATTTTCGTTTTGTAACAAAACATTAGGGAAAAAAAAATCTGACAAACAAGCAAAAGATAATGTTATTTCTCCAAATAATATTAACATGATTAATAATAATAATAAAGAAGGCGGATTTGAAATATCTACATCTGAATTCGTTTGTACTTAACGCGCATACTTAGACTTATATACAAAATGCAGTTTATCAATCCAAAGGTATTTACTGCACAGACATAATTGACTGTGCAAGTCCTGCTGTTCCTCTTAAGCATTTCTCTTTGTCTGTTTGTAAGCGAATTACGCTAAAACGGCTAAACGGATTTTTTTAAAATGTGGTACGTTGCTTCTGTGTGGCTGAAGTGTAAAACATAAGCACGATTATTCTAGCTTCCATTTCTCTCCATCATCTCTGAAAAGTGACCTCCCATCAACAGCTCAGTTTTCAATCTGCGAATTGTAATCCTAATAAGGAGGGAAAACAATTGCAATACACTCAGCTATCTACTGGGGATTCATCATCCGGGGGACATAAATAAGAATGGTATTAAATTGGATGGAAATCAGTCGATCCATTTTAAGGTGATGTTCAAACCAACAGACACACAGAGGACAAACATTTTCAAGTAGAATAATCAGCGTTCAGTAATTACTGTTACGTACTTTCGTAGTATCTATCGCTTGCTGCATTGTCTCTAGATTAAAGTAAAAAGGTTTTTATACAGTTCATTACATTTTGCCTTTCTAATGGAAGTTAGTCAACTTTAAGTCAGTAATTATTGTTAAGAACTTTTTAGGGGGAAAAATATCTAGTCTTAATTTTTTGTAAATATTTAGATAATTTTTTTCACAATTTTTACGAGGCATTTATTTAAAATATTAAATTATAAACAAGACCTAGATTTAAATTACGATCTGTCATCAAGGCAGATTTTTTTTTTTTATCAGTTCCTAATATTTGTGTTGTGTCTTTCATTATTTGTACAGATGAAATGAAAATATCTTAATTTTTTTCTTGAAAAATAGATATTAACTTTTTTTTTTTAAGTTCACTCCTCGATTTTATAGTCCTGAAATGAACTGTTCGCATTCGGTGAGAATCATATCTTTTTTTTTTTTTTTTTCGTAAGTTCACACGAGTTCACATGAAATGAACTGTTGATATTCAGTGAAAATAATAATTTTTTATTTTTGTAAGTTGATATGACTAGGGAAACGAAATGAACTGTTGATATTCAGTGAAAAAGGTTATATTTTTTTTTAACTTTTATAAGTTCACATCAGCAAGGACATCAAAAGAATTGTTGATATTTAGTGAAAATGAAAATTTTTGTTTTTGTAAAGTTGATATCAGTGGGATATAAAATGAACATCAGTAAATATTCATTAGAATATACAGTGGAACCCAATGTGCGATTTGCTGTTTTACCAGAGGAGGGATGCCTAATGGTTTCACTACCAGAAAAATTAAAATTTTAAATCTGTATACCCTGCCTCCCTGAAAACTGACTTAGAGGCACACAGAAACTTTCGTGTTACAAAGAGATAGGCCCAACAGATTATTGTGAAGGAATGGACGTTGAATAACGGAAAATCTTAGCAAGTTGTTTTAATAAAATAAGGAACGTTGTTTATGAAAAGGTTAGAATTGAAAATCGCTTTTCTTTGTTCTGACAGTGATTCACTAATTAAGTTTAGAATATTTGGGATTTTAAAGTAATTCAACCAATTTAATTTAAGATAAAAAACTTAACGAAATTTCTTACCCTGCCAGTAGCGTCAAGCTTCAAACTTTGCATCTTTAATTTTATTTACCTCAAATAATTCTTTCCCTCCCGATTAGTATAAAATGTTAATTTTATTTTTTATAAATACATAATTGTTTTCAAAATAATGTTTTGTGAAATGGGTGTGAAATAATTATCATTGATAATTATCAGGGATATATCATTTATACCCAGAGGTTGAGATGGTCCAAGCCAGTGGGGGGGGAATCAACCCCCCTTACACTGGTGGAACCTGGCTATTCGTACACAATTCGTTCCAGGAGGCTGTTCGAATTGCGATTTGTACGAATGCTGAATCAATTTTTCCCATAAGAAAAAATGTAAATTGGATTAATCCGTTCCAGGCCTTAGATGATCCTGATTTAAACCTTTATAATAATACTTAATGCATAAAACTCTATTGAATGGCCAGGTCCGAGACATGAGTTCCACTTTCAAACTTCGTAAGGAGTTCTATTTTTTTCAATTCAATTGTCGTTCTCATTGCTTTCCTTTTAGGCTTGGTTGAATCACTAATCTTTTTAGGACTCATGATTACATTTATTTTCAATGAAAATACTTAAAAATAACCAAGAACAGCAATAAAATAACACAACGTTTTGTGGAGCTTGTCCAAATGATGCTTAGCGAGCGAGAGCCAGCGCAAGACTCGAACACGTCGCATCGGTTGGCAAATTATTCTAGCCACTGTACCGTCGGAGCGGGCTTTGGGGACTGACCGCATGGTACGGTCCGAATTCCGAGTTGTACGAGTAGAGAGGTGGGGTTCCACTATACTTGGTCTATCCTGACAGATATTTCCCTCGGGGCAGATCCGACAAAATTCCGGATGACGACACCTTATAAGTATCGTTAGCCGCCATTTTGTTTGTTTTGATTGGCGGAGAATAAATACAAATATTATTGTCTAACGAAAAGCAGATTGTTATTGAATTCCTTTAAAAAAAATGAAATTTGATATTTAGAATGTTTTAATTCGCATTTGAGAATTCTTTGCTAAACTGGCAAGTTGGACCTATTTTCTTTGGCGACAAAATACAAAAGCACGATGTCCCTGAAATATTTTGTAGTTTCATGCCTTTAAACACCTAACACTGAGTCTACCAACAAAGATTATGAAATTAAATAAATAAACAATTTTTTTTGGGATTCGTTTGTACTGTTCGGTTTTGTTTACGAGAGCCTTCAACGCTTTTGCGCATGCGTCAAATCTCCTTCGATTTCATCAAAATAGGAGAAACAAAGAGGGGATGTTTACTTTTTATAGTGTTAGTTTACTAGTAGCTGCTTTCTATTTGCGCTTTTCAGGAAAGAATTGTGGAAAGCATAAATACTACTGCAAAAATAACAGGTTCTAAAAGAAAAACAGGTCTTAGGAAAGTGCCCATCTCAGCGTATCACCCCTTTGCGGAGTAGAATCGTGGGCGAGTCGTGGTTCTCGCTTTCTAAAACGAACAGTACCTTCCTTGTTTATTTTAAGGCACGGTAAAAATTCTTTTTAATTATGAAATTAAGCTTAAAAAAAAGCCACGAGAAAGAGATTTCTTTTAATATTCCTTATTCCTATTAGGTGTAAGTAAAACTCCGATTAACCGAACTAAAGAGGGGGAAGCCGTTTCGGATAACAATTTTCGGTTAAGCCATGAACATCTAATACAGCTACAGTATTGTGTATTTGGATTTTGTATTGTATTTTGTATTTTGTATCGTAATTGCAGTATTTTGAAAGGTTTTGAAGGTCAAACGAATTCAAAAATCTCTGTATGCTAAAATTACATTTTTAGGATTACAGTAGCCTATATCAATATACAGTATTCTACACTTAATAGTTTGTAGCATATGAATTACTCATTTAAGAATTGATATTTGCGAACCTCCCAACCTTTTCGAACAGCGATATCCTGCCATCTTTTCATTAGAAGGACATCAGCAGGCGTTGACCCACTGCATTGTTCAAGAAATCTTGGGGTTTTTGATTTTCGGAGGTATTTCGGATAACCCGGATTTCGGTTGACCCGAGTTCGGTTAACCGGGGTTTTACTGTCCTTATAAAAATGTACATCTGTGATACAGATACTGAATTGCTTAAGATACAAAAAAAAAGTAAATACATCCCACAATTATCTTATCTACTTAATTTAATATTGTCATCAATTATGTCTGAAATTAATCTTTCTTTTAAATCTTTAATTTTTTGAAAATCATAATTTTCTCACTTAAATGTTTGAATAGTTTATATATTATATGACCATTTAAACGGCAGCCATAATTATTTCTTATTTTATTATTATTTAACACACACAGCCAATTATTTCTAGTTTTTATTTCTTCTTTACATCTATTTTTTATCATTCTTTATTTTAAAAAAAAAGTTTAATAATTATTTTATTATTATTATTTTTTAAATAAAGTTTAGAGTTAAAATTTTTTAAATTTTTTCCTAATATGATTTTTTTTTTCATTTTTACTTTCTTCATTAAAGTTTCAAAAGACATTACTTGTTATTTTAAAAAAGATTTTGTTAATATTATTTATTTGTTTCTTATTAATAAAAATCCAACTATCTCGACCCTAATTTTTCTCAACGACTCCCAACAAGGGATGACTTCTTTTTAAAGGTAGGGGGGTCCTAATTTTCTTGATAATGGAACCTAGGAAATAGGGGTTCCGAAACGTACGTCGGATTTTATTGTATCTAATTGTTATTTTCATTTCACATATATATATTTTTTTTTTCTTCTTCTTAAGTTTTACTTTGAATTTGTGCCGTAATAGTTGGCTTTTTTTATATCTCGACCCTAGTCCAAGATAGAATCTACCAAGGATTTAAAAATAATTATTTTTGTTTGAAAGTGATTATTTCTTTTAAATGATACAAAAGGTTGGTTAAGTATTTGAATTTTTTGTTGATGTGGTGATATTGTGAATCCCATGAAAATTTTTCATCAATATACACTCCTAAATATTTAAAATCAATTGAAGTACTGAAATTCGGAACTAACTTCTAATTAATTGATTGAAATCGAGCAAAGTGACACAAACAACATTCTTTGCTCTTCCTTCTGTTGCAAAAATATGGAGATGTCTTTCATTATTCACTTGTAAACAGTAGCTACATCAGGATTTCAAGTCAATTGAATAAAAGCCATAGGATTTCATGACAAACCAACTGTCTTTTATAGATAATTAACTGTCCAATCCAAAAAAAAAAAAACCACTTAAAAAAAATCGCTTATTTTCTGGAGAAACAATATTTTCCATTTTGAAATTTTTAATTTTGTTATTTGTGAAACTGCAAATACTTCCTAAATTCTGAAAGAAGAATTAAGTGATTTGTTTTCTTTCGATCTTTGCTAAAATAAACAGATTTCTGTTTTGAGATGATGAAGTGACCCGTCAAAACTAAAGACAAACAGAAATAAAAAACAAGAACAAAATATGGAATACAAAACCTTACGACTACCTCAAAAGATATCTGACCACAAGAACTTAAATAACAATAAAAAAGGGTAAAGGAAAAGCAATCAATTCTTAATGAAAATTGGGAGCCTTTAGAGACGTTGGGTCTTACTGGGTTCTCCTCAGTCAATGCAGCACGAGAGGAAGAACAGTAATAACAATATTCTCATGGCTCTGAACAGCACGGGGGATTCTTATTAATGTAAAATTAGGATTTAATTGAAGAATAATAAAATCTGATTAAAGGATTCGGAGATTCATTGATTTTTTCCATTTTTAAAATTTAAGGGGAACTCACAACTTATTTTTTTATATATTCTATAAAAACGTGAACATTTTTTTGCTTGTTATTGAATGTGAATAACTTGATTCATAATTCTAGTAAATGTCAGTGTTGAAAAGATGTCATAAGAGTCTTCACAGAAATAGAACGAATGAAAAAAACAAAACCTGTCATAAAAGATAACTATTTCTAGTTTAAAAATCAGTTTAACATGTGTTATGTTTTAAAATTTTATATTTCTAAAAAGCAATAATAAAAACACACCATATCTTGTTAAAAACTGTATTTAAAACATTTCGAAAATTGCTGTGTACATTACATTGTCGGTTGATGAGAGCTTTCGGATCCTTTGTGCAGCGATCCCTTATCAATCTTAAGTTATAGCGAGAGAGAATTCGGGTTTTAGAATAATTTAAACTATAATGATCTCCAAAATTCTGAAAAAAATATGAACCCTATTTGCAACTTAAAATTAAAAAATTCTTTAATTTAAATAAACAAATAAGTAGTGTAAAGGCAGCTAATATTTTCAATTATATCTCCATAAAGAATAATACAATTCCTCAAACATTAAACATAAAATCACCCTGTATAAAAAATAGGAAAGTCCAAAGCTACAACGACAATATCTAAATATTAGGCTAAATCAAGGCAACAAAAAATTAAAATATTTAAGGAATGCGACCGCAGATTATCAACTCACTTCAAGAAAATCGAGAAACCCAGGATTACATAAACATACTACAGATCGGAACAAGAAAACTTTAAATACTTTCGAAAAAAATAAAAATACGCAGATAAAGCAGTTGGTAGAAATATCTACAAAAACATGGAAATTTAACATCAACATAAGACAAAAATATCACTGATGAATCAGATTATGTAATAGATATATCTGAGCGGCAGTTACTGGAAACAGGAGAGGGTTTTTATATAATTCCCAAACAAATTAAACCAGAAAACATTGTAAGAATCATGGAACAAGCACTAAATAGAAGTTTAATAAACAACGAAAAGAAACATCAAATAAGACAAAAAATGGGTTCATTAGCTCACAGTCATTTAAGAAAATTGAAAGTAATATATCTCCATTGGAAATTGCTACTTATAGGAAATTAAAAAATAACGATGATATCATTATAGTAGAAGTGAACAAGGGGAACAATAGAGTTATTCTCAACAAAGAAATGGTTAATAAACATATCAATACTAATCAAAATTATATAAAGACAAATAGTACAGAGCAGCAAATTCAAAGAAAACTAAGAAAAGAATTACGAGAAATAGGAAAAAAGCACAAAATTGATAGATCCGAAATAGACGAATTAAGGACACCCCCCCCCTATCTTCCACAAATTAGAATAGTTCCAAAAATACATAAAGATAAGGATAATGAGGAGTTTTATAAGGTTATTAATTGTGCGGATACTATTATCCAGAAAGTTTCAAAATACGTAGCTGAACATTTAAAAGCATACCAACAAAACTCAATAGGTTTTACAAAAAATAGTTATGAATTTTGTCAGAACCTAAGACAACTAAAAATGAAAGGAAAAGAAAATATTTATTTAATGTCTATCGACGCCATTGAGCTCTTTACCTCCATAACAAAGCCGTTACTTTTCACAGTTTTGGAAGAGATTACAGATCTAACGACTAATAAGCAGCCAATTTGTGCAAAATTTATTTGAATATATTTTAAACAATCAATATTTTCTTGCGGATAACATTATAGTAAAACACAATATCGGCATCTTCACGGGTCTATCCTCATCAGCACTATTGGCCGAAATGGTTATGCAATTTATAGAAAATAAAGTTATCACTCAGTATCAAA
Source organism: Thereuonema tuberculata (assembly GCA_023159025.1). Taxonomy (NCBI): domain Eukaryota; kingdom Metazoa; phylum Arthropoda; class Chilopoda; order Scutigeromorpha; family Scutigeridae; genus Thereuonema; species Thereuonema tuberculata. The sequence goes on from JAFIDM010005346.1 coordinate 3,500,376, forward strand.
ATAATATTGTTTTTTTCCAGAGATACGTGGATGATATTTTGAGTATAATAAATAATAAGAAGAAAAAGATAAAATGGAATATTATAACAATTTAACTCGGTACACGAAAACATTCAGTTTACTTCGGAAGAGCTAAGTGAGGACGAAAAATTACCTTTCATGGATGTGCTCATCCAAAATAAAGGGCGAGATTTAATTCTGACTCCATATAAAAAAAAAATATGCAATAGGTAAGGTACTACCATTCAATTCTTTAACCCCATTTCACGTAAAAAGAATTTACAAAATAACTTTCAGGAACAAATAACAAAAATAAAGAGTAGTTTCCATAAAAACGGTTATTCTATAAAATTTATAAATAGAACTCTTGTTCAAGCCTTAGATAATATTTATAGTCCAAAAGATAAGACGAATAATACAACTTCATCAATATATGCCACGTACCCCTATCATCCCATTTTACGGGAAAATTATGGAAGGCACAGACATCATAATAGGCTATACTTTGAATAACAAAATAAAATTTCCAAAACCTTACAATAAATTAAATACAATACCCTTCAAACAAAAAAGGATGTATTTATATGATAAAATGTATTAATAAAGACTGTTACTATATCGGCAATAGCGGAAAAACTTTTAAAGAAAGATTATCATGCCACAAAAGTGCCAATAAAACAGGTACAATAGAAGCATGGTTTATTTCCAAGCACATTTACAGGACATGAAGTTGATTTAACGCAAGCTATAATATTAGGAAAAGAAAAAAACAAAATTGGAAGAGAGGCTGTGGAATCTCATTTCGTCTCGTTACTAAAACCATACAACACTTGCCTACGAAATGTTAATATTAAAAAGTATTTAGATAATTACAGGAATATAGAAAGGAGAAAAGGAAGAAATTGAAAAAGAAGGATGGAAAATAGCATTTCTCCAAGGACAAACAACGTATGGAAGAAGTAGACAAAATGGGAAAGCAGACGATAGAGAATACTCCTTATGAAGACCCCAAAGAAGGACTTATAGCAGACGATAGGAAGTTCATCTCCTTGAAAAATTCTCCGATAGAGGGACCACAGAACCGAGGAAGTGCTTTTTAATAATCACATGTTCTGTAATTTTTAAATCTCAATTGTATATAAATAGAGTTTCTCTCGCAGTGTAAGTTAAGATTGAAAAGGGATCGCTGCACAAAGGATCCGAAAGCTCTCATCAACCGACAATGTAATGTACACAGCAATTTTTTTAAATGTTTTAAATACAATTTTTAATAAGATATGGTGTGTTTTTATTATTGCTTTTTAGAAATATAGATAACTATTTCTATGAATCAGTCTGCTATTTTCATTAAATAAGTATTTGGCTGGAAAAGCTTTGGATATTACTTAGATGTACTCAAGCAGTCTTATTTTGTTAAATTAATCCATTTTTATATAAATAATTCCTAAAATTATTTTCTATAAAAGTAATCATTAATATTATTTTAAAAAGCCTAAAATATTTTAAAAATTACAAACTTTATGAAACCAACAAAATTTTTGCCTGAAAAGTTACAATTTTAACATTTTGTTTTTCTATTGAAATGTGAATACTTTTGTGATAAAACATTAGTATAAAATAAAAAAGATTTCAATAACAGCATTTGCGAATGAGGAAAAAAAATAATCCACAGAATGTAATAAAAACTTGTTGCGAAAGATGCGCAAAATAAGCATCTCTGAAAAGTATGTGTACACATTGAAGAATGGAAATGATAGATACATGTCGTAAGGAAATGGGGAACATATGTTAAACTGTACAAAGAACAACGAATAGTATCAATGGTGGATGAAAATAACAAGCCTACAGGTTTCAAATAGGAAGTGATTTTTGAATGGTTTATTTCAATCTGTTCTACAGGGTGTACCTGAAATGTGTTGCCAAACTTTAAGGTTGTATTCAATCATGCAAAACAACTAATAAATGTCTTATAAACATGGGTCTGGAAATGCGTTACCAAATTACGAACGATGAAACGATGCAGAGGTGCTGGCGTTTACGTCGTATCCTGACCGTTTGATTGGAAGAGGGGGACCAACAGCGTGGTCTCTCGGTCCCCAGATATGAAAAAGTCCACAGGGTTTTTTTCGTATCTTAAAGCATTAGTGTACACCATACCGGTTCTTGACGCCCATGCACACTGCATGTTCGCATAGTGGATGGGTGCAACACAATTCGACGTGCACCTGGAATCTTAGACCGTGTTCGGCAGTCGCTAGAACGACGTTGTGTTGCGTGCATTGCGGCCGGTAGAGGACATTTCGAGCACTTTCTGTGAAACAGAGCGACTGTACGGCCAACACCTCTGTATTGTTGCATCGTTCATATCTTGGAAATAAAGCATTTCCAGACCCATGTTCATATGACATTTATTCGTTGTTTTGCATGGTTGAATACAACTTTTAAGTTTGGCATCATATTTCAGGTACACCCTGTATAGCAAGCTGTAAACCTGCCAATACAATTGATTCCAATATAGTGTGAATCGTTTAAAAGCGCATAATTAGTCAGTATCAAGTGAAAAGTCAAACAATAAAATGAGATTCCATTGGTAAGACATAGTACCCAGTTTGATGCCCTAAAGTCGAGTTGAGTTGAGACAGTATAGCTTTGGCTGAGACAGCTGCTATGTCATGCTGAACATCCTTAAAGGTATGTCGTACACAGAGATTTTGAACAATTTTACAATCTATTATTATTACGCCGCGCTGGTGTGGTCGAGCGGTCTCAGGCGTCGGTCTGTCGTGAGATCAATGTGCCAGCGCCCGGGTTCAAATCCCGGTAGCGAGCATGGATGTTTCAAAAATTTCCTTTCCTGTGTTGTAGCCTCTTCTTCACTTTCTCTTCGGTCTGACGTCATTCCTTAATGGCGTCCTGGGGAAGGCCACGGGAAACCACCCCAGTATCTTTCCCTTGTAATTCTAGGGAGTCTGCTAGGGGTTCGCCGTCTTGGGAACACTAGCGCTCCCTGGAGCACGGATGCTTCGGCAACGAAGCTCGCACTTCGTTGCGAACCGACCACACACACATTATTATTACACAGTAAATCTATGTAAGTTGTTCTAAATATTTAACATCATAATTCTTTCTTATGAAATCCACATTCTAGGTATCTGATGAAGGAGTTGAAATTCCTTTACACAACCCTCATCTGATTCTACAAAATACTCTTTTCGGAATGAGAGTAAATCTTTAAGGCCTAAACTCTTATCTTCCAGAGCAGTGACGATGGTGATTGAAATAATCGAAGAACAGTTTCCTGCTGTAGTAAATTAACAAAAGTTTTTCATGGAGGATTAGACTGAAGATGGATATTAATTTCCTTTTTCAATAGCTTTTGATAATAATCGAATATTCCGAATACCCCTCAGCTGATGTAGATGCTTTTCTGTATGATAATAAAGCAATGAAATGAAGCCAACTTTCCATTTGGTTGAAGGAAAAACGCAAGTTGAGTTTGTTTTTTACATAAACAAAAACAACTTATTCTTACCTAATGACAAACATAACCAAATTTACTTCAGCGAAAGTTTCTTTGCGAGAATAAGTTACTTCAAATACAACAAAACAAACAAAGGATTAGAAAACTTTTTTTAAGGCTTCTTAATCAATATCCACATTTAAATTACTTTAATAATTATATTTTTATCTTCTTCACTAAATTTGAAGATCAGTTCAAGATGATTTTGTGTTGTCAGGATTAATCGCAGGCGGCCTCCATCAGAACATTTATAAAAATATTGGGCCCTCAGACTTTTTAAGGTTTGTGCAATACTGGTCTAATGTACTACTTAACTTTCAGCTTCACGATGCAATTAATTATTTATTTAATCGTGACAACCAACCTAATCCATTTAGTTTTGGTCTTTACTGATGTCTCAAATTGAACCGAAGTCAAGTGACAAATTGATGATCCTCTATTTATTAGTAAGTACCATTTTTCATAACTAAGCAAATATGATTATGATAATTTAGGAGTATATTTATTAATAGTAGAGCCGTGAATTTTGCTGTCTGATTATTCCTGAACTTTGTCAAATGCTATCTTAATATAAACAAGAGACCGCCCGACTGAACCTTAGCCTTCCATTTTTTCCTTACATTGGCGATCACATAAGCCTCTACTTCCCATAATATTTGTTTTCGAAGACAGGGCCTAATGCTTTCATCGTTATCCTGCAGTCAAACACGGGGAAAATGTCTGTCCTGAGCCTCTCAGGACTTTTATCTGTTCTTTTACAAATATAATATTTTTTTTTTAACATTATAGTGAAGTTTAAGTTTAAAATTGATCACAAGTGTTCGATTTAGTCGGGAATTTCCATTGGCAACAATGGGATCAGGAAGAAAGAAAACAAAATCTCAGAATATCAATTTTTGATACTCGAAGATATAGACGATGTAAACTGAGTTTAATAATTTGAAACCAAACTAAAAAAATTGTCGTAATTGAATGTTTTAATTAGGAATAATAGAATAAGTTATTGTTAAATCCTCGTATCTCTATTCCTTCTCTTTCTTTTCTCTAACGAAATGGCCTATTAGGATCATTTCAAAGAAAAGAAATAGTAATGTCGACTGAAGTAGCATTTCTTTAAAAGAAGCTAAGTTTTCCAAAACTGAAGGCAATGAAATGACATCGCCAACTGTAAATCGACGGAAAAGAATAAATTCAGAATTTAACTTAATGATGTTGAACCAACATTCTACTAAATGGAGAAGATTTTGATGACGAGGGATCAAAAGCATAAAAAAAAGTTAAAAAAATCAAAATAAAAACAAGGTAATTAATGTAATGCAAATCCAAATTCATCTTCTTAAATAAATAGTAATAATACCTAAAAATCTCTTCTTC
>JAFIDM010005346.1:3505669-3516479 GCA_023159025.1 Thereuonema tuberculata
GCAAGATTCTGTCATTTGAATTCTAGTCGTTGGTGCATGTCTAGAAGGAGCCACAATTAACAAACCAAAAAACAAAATAAAAGAAAAAAGGCTTCTTAAAAAGCATCCACCTCAAAGATATTCAGCATGGAAGATACATCGATATTCCAAATCCAAAAGGCACCAATTTGGTCAGAAAACCATAAAACTGCAGAACTTGACCGTCGTATTCTGATGGAGAAGTGAAAGGAGAAATAGTTCTGCCAGTATAAGAAACGTTGATTTGAACGAATATCGGAATCGATCCATTGCTAAGAACAGAATAATATTTATTATTTCTACAATAATCACAGTAATGCCAATGATTTAGACATTAGAGCGTTGGAAAAGAGTGATAAGCCCCATTGTTTTGTAGCGATGGAAGGCCAAGATTTTGGAATGAACCTCAAGAGGCGCTGGACCGAATGCTCATTGTGAAAACTACCAAGGATGCCTCGAAGTTCTCGTCCATCAAAGATGACACAGTTGGCCATACTTTGATGCAAAAATGGCTTCCTATAGATCTAAACGACCTCAGACGTCTCTTAAAATCAATGCCCCATCATTCGTAATAAGGGAGGTCCTATTGAATATTACAATGATTATTTAAATGCTGAATGTTAATCACAGTAGCTTATGCTCAGCTATCCACTGCGAAGCAGCACTGACTTTTGAGGAATGGGAAAGAGGAAAGTGGAGACAAAAATAAATATGTCTACATTTTAAGTTTGGCCAAACGTACTAAAATTCATGAAACCTTTCACCTGTTTTAACGAAATGCGTGAACAAACAGACAAATCGACAAAAAAAAAATGTTCCAAAGAAATGGTAAGATTTCGCCTGTTCAGTCAGTTATTATCAAAACATATCAATTAGAATCCGTTATCAGTAACATTAGGGTGCAATTTTGTTTACTTACTAAAATTCACTTTTTTACTTTGCAAATTTTGAAAATAATTCATTAGTTTTTAGATCCCTATTTCCATTAATACATTGCTTCTCCGTCGTTCATTTCATGAGATTACATCTGTACATCTTCGACGAACTGTATATCTTTTCTGCATAAGTTGTACAAATGCTAATTTTCTGTGTGTTTGTTCATCCGTTATTAAAAGAAAAATAAGATAAATAATTTTATTAAGATATACTTATCTATATCGATATATTAAATCCATTAGATTACTTGTAAATTCCATTGACTCCAACACGATATTTCGAATTGGTCTGCTCGACCATTCTTCATCAGGTGACATTAATACATTAAAAGGGAATCACTATTTAAGTTATTCCTCTTTTTACAAAATTTAAACAACAGAATTTCACTAATTCTAGTTGACAATGTTGATGTATGATTTGATCACATCAAGAAACATTAAAAATTACAATGATAATGTATGATTTGATTACATCAGAAAACAATAATAATTATAATTTTTAAAATGACAACGTATTTATTATTTACAATTGTCCTAATTAACCAATTGTCCTAAATAATTATTACTCGTTGTCCTCTTTTATTTTGATATTTTTTGAATATTCCTAGGGAACTGTGTGAAACTTTGAGGGATTTGTCTTTGTTTATACATTCATATGTATTTATGTAGCAAGATTCTAGTAGGAGTCTGTTAATTAATTATAAATTATATTAATTATAAAGATATTAATTATAAAGTTAGTTCTTTTTAACAACTTATATGAAAGTTCTAAATACGTTATTGAGTTTTTATTAAAAAAAATCATGATGTTGAATATAATATATTTTATAAATAACTAAGATATCAATCACTAACTATGCAAAAGCAATTTCACTTTAACAGTTCTAAAAACAGTTATTGGGCAGGTCAATTTCTTTGATCGTAATAAAGTAAATAGGTCACGTTGATGCTCGGAATTCACTGACTTCGGTTTCGGGACATGAATGACCGTCATTGACACTGGATCCTAGTTGTTGATCGCATAGTTTTATTAGGATGTCACTTGTGAAGCCATTCATTAATAATAACAATAATATAACCAAGACTTTTTATTGCCTTTATTTTAAGTCATGAGAGTTCGAGCGTAAAGTTTAGTGTACAAAAAAAATTGCTTTCCCTTTTTGAGCCTTTTTTTAGATTGTTTTTGGATTTCGAAGGTGATTCAGTGAAACTAGGTTTACTGAAATGTTATCAAAAATGCCTTAAAATTTCCTCCTTTTAATTCAGTTTAAAAAGAAAACGTAATTTTAGAAAGCTTTATATTTCCTTCATTTGATTTTTTTCTAAATTGGTTTGATTCGTTTGATGGGACAGTAATTGAGAAAATGTTAGCTCAGGTTCCATCATTTTTTTAAGAAACAATAAAACATAAAGATACAATCAAAACATTCTAAAGTTTTATCAAAATGAATTAGTCAAATTTGAAAAGACGTAGGCTATACTTAATGTAATACTTAAAATCTTTATATATAAAAATGAATGTATCTTTCTTTCTTTGTCCTTTATACACTCCAAGGCCCTTTGACCTATCTGGACCAAACTTTGCAGAATTACTCTTTAGGACCCTGCGGAAAAGATAGGCTACCTTAGAACCTGGAAACACCACCCCCAGGGGTTCAAAAGGAGTTAATTCCACACAAATATTGTTATGCAACAATTGGAGCTCGGCGACAATGACAACTATACCACCCCATAGTGTTGTGCAACAATTGGCACGAAACTATTGTTGTGCAACAATTGGACCTAAACTATGGTTGTGCATAATAGCGACATAATGAATAATAATGAATTTATTATTATAATAATAATAATAATCAGATGAATTTTTACGAACTAGAAAAGGTCTGACATGATAGGATTATGATGTTATAAAGTTCGAATAATCTCGAACTAGGGGTATAAACGGGACAGAGAAAGGGGAGGGAAAATCTTATATTTTCCGATCTCTATATTATTTTCCTATCTATGAATGTCGAGTTACAAAATTCAAATAACATGGAACTAGGAGTGTACACTGGGAGGACGGTGAGTGGATGAGCAAACATGATTCAAAGATACTTCTACGAGGAGGGATTCGGAATAGCTATAGATTTGTAATGAGATCAGACCTTTTGAGTTGTTGTTGTTTTTTGTTTTGTTTTTATACCAACCGGGAAAGTTTCGAAATGATCTCGCAATTGCAATTTCTTTATCATCCACGTTTGGATATTTGTTTTTTGTAACCCGAGCGAAGAACGGGTCTTTCCGCTAGTTTATTATAAACTTCCGCTATTTTCGCTGTTTTGTCAATTTCATTTTTTTTTCTATTTGCTGAAAGGAACAGCTTGGAAATCTTGGAAAATATATTTAAACACGGGAAACATTGTTGGGAAGAAGCCTATGGTAAAAATTCTTAAGAGATTTGAATTGAATACACAAATATCAATATGAAATAATTAAAAAGTGAGTTAAAAGCAAGATAGCGGCGCGTGCGCAACAATAAGTAACGGGGGAAAGGGGATAAGGTTGTTACCGGAAGATGAAATGAAATGGAAACAAGTGTTGATGCCAACGAGGAATCGTGGCAAATAGAATTGTAAAGGATAGTCACACAAATAGCCATTAGAGACAAGTAATAGGGATTTACTGGAACCCAAAATATTAAATCGTTATTATATAAATGAATACATAATATGCTTAAAGTTCGACCATTATCTGAACTTAATAATACAAATAACAAGATTCCATCCGCAGTCATTCTGTGTATAAAGTTCTTCGAGATCTTCGTACAACGAAAGGTAAAGAACTTTATTTAGAACTTTAACGGGCCTATTCAACATAGATATACAGTCGGACCTCGATATAAGGTCACCCCTTGAGACCTCGCGAAAGTGACCTTATAAGCGGGATGACCTTATAACCGATTCATACGCATTTGTCAATAAATAACCATTATATAAATACAATATAATTCTTTGTAAAATTTAATACGTACAAAAATATCAGTTTATTAGGTTATAATTTTTTAATTTAGTTGACCAAATTAAAATTAAAGGAATCAGAAAGAAATTATTTTTTTAAAAATTTTAATTCGGAATAAAGTTGTATACAAATAGTACTAGTATGCTCAAACAAAGTACTTATGTACAGCTGACCTTACTTAAAATAATCTATAATACAGGACTGTCGCGATTTTGGTATCTTTTATACAATGTTTTCTAAGTTTTGTAGTTTCAGAAAAGGTTCTTCAGCTCCCTCACGACTAGTTACAAAATGTCTTATGACATTTAATGCTCTGAGTGCTTCTGCTTGTGTCACTACTTCACTTTCAGCATCACTGTCGTTATCCTCCCTTTCTACTGCATTGGAATCTAAAACTTGCGAAACAATTTCGGAAATCAAAGCTTGAGAAGTGGTAGCAATTTCATCATCAATTCTCACATATTCACTTTCCCCTTCTGTAGCACAGCCACGATTTCTAAGATCTTGTATTAACACAGCTAAAGGAATATCGTCTTCATCATCTTCATCTGTTATTTCAGCTACACTATGTGTAGAAAATTGAAAACTAGCATGTCGAAAGCAAATTGAAATGAATATAAAAAATTGCATCTAACCAGACACGTGAAAATTTCTGAAATCACAGACAAAATTGACCTTACATGCGATTATGGTATTTAAGACCTGACCATATATCCGATAATCCATATCAAAGAATTCATATTCAATGAGCCGGGACTTTAGAAAAGTGACCTTATATGCGGGATGACCTTATATCGAGGTCCGACTGTATTTGTTTTATTCATCTCTAGTCTGTTTTTTTTTTCTTTCTTGAAACGTATTAGAACATTCTGTACTTCGTTGTTCCGCATATAAAGTTTAATCAAAGTTTTAAAAAGAATTTACTATATTACTGCTCTAGTAATTATTCCATACTAAAAAAAAAAGTCATGGTATAAATATAATTAACTAGATCCCAATTACGAAGCCTCATACTTAAATCGAAGTAAAAGTCAGGAGCATTCCTATGAAAAACAATTAGGAATCCGTACCATGAATTTTTGATTTTCTATGCATTTAAGTTACAACCTCTTCGTTGTCATTTACGAGATTTTGAATTAAATTTAAAACACCATCCGACGTTTGTGGTCCAGTTCAATCAGATATGCTTTCATGATCTTTTTCTTTTCAACCAAGAGAGTAGAACACGGTCTAACAGACTGACAGAGAATCCAACCAATTAGAGTGAAGGACTGAATTACGTCACCGATGGTATCATTCATATTTTCATGTTCTCATTCAACCGCACTAAAAAACCATCATAAATTTATTATTGCAACCACACTGAAAAAAAAAATATCAAAAAAAGCTATTATTGTAATAAGACAGATTCGAATGGAAGCACTCTTTACACTGAAAGATCTTTGCATCAAAATAAGCTATAAAACATTTTGAAGAAAGAGTTTCGAATGATATTGAGTGACACTGTGCCTGTTTCTATTCTATGAATCAATTCAATATTTAATTACTGAATCCTTTAATAAGATAAAATTCACCTTCAGAAATTAAGAGAAATTTAGCAAGATTAATCCTGAGTCATTTTAGTTTTGAATTTAGTTAGGATTAATTTTTCAGTTCTTTATTAGCCAGCGATCGGCGATAACTCAGGCGATGCTGTGAAATTCTGAAAAAAATCTTGTTTTTTAGAGAGCTTAAGAGGATTTAATTGTAAACTTTCTTTCTTTTCTAAAGATAATCTCAATACTGTGATAATAATTTTGTAATTCTCTCCTTTCAGATGAATTGAGACATACAGTGATACGAATGTGCATGACGTCACGACTGATATGTTCCAATACTTCACTGTAATTGGTTGTAAGTTGGTCGCATCCGACTGAAGTAGAGTATTTCAAAAGAACCAATTTCTGCCAGACCGAGCTACATTTATCGTTCGAAGCGGTCGCTCAAGACCGATTTTCAAACGACAAGTGGTCGTGGTCTGGCCTCAGGGAGCTTTACAGTTTAGAAAGTTTATTTCACATCTGACTCAAAAGCAAACAGAATTTCCTGTAGAGAAATGTCTGTGAGCCAATGATGATGACATTTCAACCATTTCATTTTCAGACAAAAAAAGGGATTCTTCTTCTTTAGAAACTGGGATTTCTTTGTTGTTTTGTATCCCTTTGAGTAATAACGACAATGGCTCTTCTTTAAGGAGTTCATTCATTAAATTTCTGAATTTTCTAATTATGCTAAATTTAGAAATCAAATAAAAAGAAAAGAAAATAGAGTAATTTTTTTCAAATTAAGTTAGGCTTTTCCAAATAAGAAATTTCTGATGGTTTCCAAATGTGCAAAGAACTGCTGAGAAAAGAGAATATTATTGGTGATAGAGTAAGTCAATGTAAATCTTCTGATACAAAATATTATGAGAATCAAATGAACGAGAATACTAACTTTGTTTTTTTTATAATAAAGAAAAAATAAAATTCAGTTAGTGAAGTATTACATGTAAACCTCTTATATAAAAACTTAATTTTTATTAAAATAAAAGCACAACTGAGATAATTTTAGATACAAACAGTAAAAAGAGTTTCACCACAACATGATAAGGAAAAAAAAGTTTAGTTAATTAAGTAACTAATTAATTAAAAACCCAAAGTTAACGAGAATATTATTTCTTTACTTCTAATCGTAAATTGGTTTTCTGTCTAAAATTCATAATATAAATGGGAAAAACTAATTATCATAAAGAAAGAATACAAAAAAAAAAATAGAAAAAAGCAAAACAAAAAAAAGTAAAAACAAAAAAAGAAAGAAATGAAATTAAAAATATATATATCATGCAATGTGGGTCGAAACCGGGATCCTTGGATTTACAGGCTAGCAACATACCGTCAGTCCACAGTAACACTTGCTTTATTATGAGAGCAGTGATCTAATAAGACAATACTTGAAAATCGATGAAAATAATGACGAATATCTCGAAATCTACGGGCGATGACCCCAAAACTTATATATATTTTTGAAGTATTTCAAGTGTACTTTCAACTCACAAAATGGCATTCACATTTGAAAGATACAGGGTGTGTCGTCAAGACAAAAGGTCCGCGAACACATAGACCAAGACCCCTTGTTGCTCGATCTGGCAGGATTTGGTCTTTTGAAATTTTCTTCTTCGCTCACATACGACCAACTGACAACCAATTACAGTGAAGCATTGGTACACGTCAGTCGTCACCTTCATGCGCACTCGTATGGCCGTTTATTTCCACTTCATCTGAATTGATAGCATTTACAAAATTATTATTACAGTATTTAGATTATCTTTTGAAAAGACATAAAGTTTTCACTTAAATATTAATTAATTTTATGCTTCAGAGTATATCGGAGAGTATTTTTCAGAATTTCAGATGTCACCAGTGACGTATTTCAATCCTTCAACTCTAAATGGTTGGATTCCCGATAAAGCATACTCGAGAATGTTCTATCGTTCTTATCGTATCAAGCACGTTTCAGCCAGACATGTTCACTGAAACTGAAGGACCATGTTAGCTTGTGTTCGCGTAGCTTAAGTATTACAATAAAGTTTCTCTTCTCAAAAACTTTACCTAACTCAAAGTTCTTTCCACGTCATGTTACGTTCAATCACTTTGAACATTTCAAAAAACATCTATAATGGAATCACAGAAAATAGGAACTTAGAAGCTATAACGTAGAGATTATGACTTCTGCTCAAGACTAAATCATTTTATTATTATTATAAAGCTATTTTAAACTAAAAACATTTACCAGAAATAATCTATCATTTATCAACGTAATGATATAAGTTAATATGAGTAATTATTATCTTATACTAATAATTGTAATAATAATTTAATTATTAATAGTAATAGTAACTATTATAAGTCTATAATCCATAATTATCTTTTTCAGTAAAATTAAGTGTAAAAATAAAAAAAAAGTATTGTTTGATTAGTTATAATATTTTTATACTAAGAATTCAAAATTATACAAAAAGTAGTCATTTAATGCCACTAACTTTCCAATGAATGTCTTGGAATCCACTTTAAAAGACTGAAATTGAACTGAACAGAATCTAAACGTCGTTAGCTACGTTTCTAAGAACTCTAAACTTTCTTTTGAATTCTGAGTTTCTAAGAATTCCACTAGTTTCTCTTCTTGGAGATGATTCCTCGAAATGTTGTTTTTTTTTTTGTTGTTGTTCACGATAGACACGGCTTAGATTGAAAACTTAAATCTTTCGTACACTATATGGCCAAAAGTATCCGGACACCCACCGTCGGGACGCGGAGGCTCTTCAGGTACGTATTAAAATGATGTCGGGCCCCCTTTTGCATCGCTGACAGCCTGTACACAATTGGGAAGACTTTCCACCAGATTTTAATGGGTGGTCGCAGGTGAAGTGAGTCCGGCCATGGAAGATGGGCGACGTTGGTGGGCACGTAATCTCCGTTTTATTTCGTCCCACAGATGTTCAATGGGGTTGAGATCGGTGCTCTGAGACCGCCAGTCAAATTGTGGAACACCCAAGTACTTTAGCTCTCGGCGAAGAGTCCTGCTGCTATCGACAATACCCGACGCATGTTGGAACTCCGTTGTCATCACTAGCAATGGAGACTTGCGATTTTGCTTTCCTGCTCTCTTCATGGTTCGACGACTACGGTCAGTCAGTTTTCTCGGTCTACCACTTCGTGCAGCTGTCGTTTCACTGCCTTGACGTCTTCATTTTATAATTACATCACTCACAGTTGATTTCGACATGTGCAGCATGTCCGCAATTTCACGAACCGATTTCCTACAACGGTGGCATCCGATTATCATGCCACATTCGAAGTCACTGAGCTCGTCTAACTTTCTCATTTTATCTGGAACGTAGAATTATGACCACCCAAGCCCCACCAACGCTTTTATAGCGTCCGATGACGCATCAAACCTGACCTGCCCGATCCACTTCATCGGAAGGTTGTCCGAATACTTTTTTGGCCATATATTGTATTTAGAAACTATTTTGTTATTGTTTTTCGCTTTACAATATATCTATCAACAGTCTATCTGCATGACAAAATATAATTCCCTCTTCACGACTTCTTTGAACAATAAAGTTGGACAAGAGGTTTCAGTTTAAAATTTAAAAATGAAGACAATAACGCACTGATCTAAAAGATTAAAAAATATATATTACACATTAAAAGGACCAGTTTCGCTACATATATAATAGCATTCTCAAGAGTTGAGAATGCTATTGTATATGTAGCGAAACCGGTCCTTTTAATGTTTAATATATTTTTTTAATCTTTTAGTTCTATGTGTCATTGTCTTCATTTTTAAGTTATCTCTGCACACGTTAAAATTGAATTCTCAGGTTTCAGTTTACATGCTTTAATATTTAGTTACGTTTTCAATTTTCGTTTGAAATCAAGGAAGATCTTACAGTCAAATTGTACCATAAGCTTAAAAAAAATCACAAAAAAAAATTACAGGATAATGAAACCATTAATAATTATGAACGCAACTAAATCCTAAAAATATCCTGTAACACACCAACGCTAGAAGGAAGAATAAAAGTACACAAAGAACATTACCCTATGCGCCCATTGGTTAACGCATATGGATCCCCTTCTCTTAACATATCAAGAAAGTTAAACTTTTGGATGAAGAATTTTAAAATGCCAACGGAAGAAGTGATCATCAAAAATACACAAGATTTGATTGGTAAATATATATTTTTTATGCACACAACCAGAAGAAATTTATCTTATAACTTTAGACATAGAAAATATGTACACCAATGTACCTGTTAATTCTATTAATTCTGGACAAATATACTTTTATTAATAGAGAGTTTTTGTTAAAACACAACATAGATGAAAAAATGTTTAAAGAGACAACTGAATTTGTTTCTCAAAATACCTTTTTCAAACGTAATAAGAAAATATTTAAACAAGCAAAAAGTTTCCCTGTGGGTTCCCCAATTTCGGAAACTCTTTGCAATTTATTCTTAAATCATTTTGAAAATACTTTATTAAAAGAATTTCAAAACAAACAAAATTTTGAATACTTCAGATATGCAGACGACATTTTGATCATTTGGTTCGGCACTTTAAGACAATTCGCTATTTTTTATGATAACTTAAACAAAACAAGCAAAGATTTAAAATTCAAAAGAGAATTAGAAGCTAATAATGAATGAAAGTTTTTGGACCTCAAATTGATTAAAGATAATAAAAAAATAAAAATTTAACACTTTATAAAAGAATACCAAAGTAGCCACATGTTGAAT
Organism: Thereuonema tuberculata; assembly: GCA_023159025.1. NCBI lineage: Eukaryota > Metazoa > Arthropoda > Chilopoda > Scutigeromorpha > Scutigeridae > Thereuonema > Thereuonema tuberculata. The sequence goes on from JAFIDM010005346.1 coordinate 3,515,945, forward strand.
CCTAAATCAGGCCACAGTTCCATTACCAAAAAGAATATCATAGAAAATTTTATGAAAAGAATAGACAGAGATACTAGGAATGAAAACTCATATCAAGAAATACAAATCATGTCCAACCTTTTAAAAAGAAATGATTATCCCAGGAATTTCATTGACAACCAAATTCAAAATTATACCACTTTTAAAATAAAAGAAATGGTAAATTATGAAAATATTAGTATTTATGTCCTATATCTTAATCAAAGCAGTCTATACTTAAAAAAACTATGTAAGTCATATAATATAAACATAGGTTTTATTTATAAAAATAAGATCAAAAATTTTTTATGCAAGAAAATTAATAGTAATGAAAGTCGAAATGAAATGTGTGTTATATTAGGGTGACCAGACGTCCCGATTTTGGCGGGACAGTCCCGATTTTTAACAATTTGTCCCGCGTCCCGCGGCGTTTTAAAAATGTCCCGATTTTTTTTGTGGTTAATGAATTCCTTTTTTTTTGGCTGTTGAACCTGGAGATTCTTTTTTTTTTTTTTTT
>JAFIDM010005346.1:3516579-3532297 GCA_023159025.1 Thereuonema tuberculata
GTCTTCCCCCCCCCCCCCCCGGTCAATGGTGTCCCGCTTTGCCAATGTAAAAATCTGGTCACCCTAGTTATATACAAAATTGATTGTAAAACTTGTGGCGATTTTTACGTAGGTGAAACAAAAAGAACGTTGCTCGGACGTGATGTAGAACATGGTAGGGCTCTAAAAAATAAAAATTTGAACTTATCAGACATTATCTACCACCGTTTGAAAAAGGCCATCTCATGGATAGTAATGGGAAAGTATTATACAAAGAATATAATTTAAAACTAAGGAAAATTTTAGAAAGTATTGTTATAAAAAACACTAAAGAGAAAAATTTCAACAGATACGAAGGGGTTCATGTTGACCCTTCCACTGTCATCTTAATGAGAGACTTAATAAAAACAAATAATACAAAAATGGCAACAATCGACGTTTTTAATTATTAGTGAGATGGGTTATTGAAATTACCATTACCTGGCGGATAAAAGCACCAAATTTGGTATGAAGGTACCTTAGGATATACTAATAAATGCAAGCCTAGGAGTCCCCGAGAATATCTAAAAATTTGCATGTACAGCACTAAAATCCAAAATGGCCGAAAAATTAGAAAAAATATCATCTGTGAGTCTTTCTTTTCGAGGCACCCCTACTGTAAAAACCATAATAAGTGGGTTTGGTAATGTTGTGTTGCAGATTTTGGCAATCTTGGATGTCACTCTGTTTATGTAGTGTTTCTCACAGAGTAAATTCTATTGAGGTACCTTTTTTTTCCAGGATAATTCAACATGAATGTGAAATGGGAGCGATGCGTGATTTACCAGCATGACACTGATGAAAAGTTGAAATGTCCTTTACTGACCCCAGGGACAAGTGGTGACGAAACAGGTACCTACACACCATTCCTGAAGAATTGATGCAGTTCCGCAGCATTGATGCTGTCCCAGTTGAACTGTCTTTCGGAATTGGTGAAACTGCTACAAACTTTGCTGAGCATTCCGCTTCATGGCACAAATCTTGCCATCTGAAGTTTAATAATTCGAAGCTCGCAAAGGCAATCAAGAGAAAAGAAACTGGTGTTGATGAACAGAAACGTCGTAGTAAACGCGTAGCATTGGACGTTCAAAGTTGCTTGTTTTGTGAAAAGGACAACGATGAAGGTCCTCTACATAAAGTTTCAACATTTGATACCGACAGCAATATTCGATCCATGATCACACAGCTCAATGATGCACATCTCATGGCAAAAATAGTTGGAGGTGATCTTACAGCAATGAGGCAAAATGCCATGTTTGGTCCAACTTAGAAATCGCTACAGAAGCCTCACTCGTAAGGCAAGACAAGAAGAAAACACACATGAGAAAATGAATGAGTGTCGGACATTCGTAGAACTTACCAGTTACATTAGTACATCAGTGACGTCTAGTATTCTCCTTTTCAAGGTTTCTGAGATCCACTCTACGTAAATAAAGCGTCTTGAGGAACTGGGCATCAAGAAACAAATCAACAAGACAAGACTGAAGAATCAATTGCTAGGGCATTTTCAGAAGCCCTGCCCAAGACCACTTTGATGGGAGACAGATTGTAATCATATTCAATGAAGGTATGAGAGAAGCTGTGAAGATTCGAGATTTCTCAGAAGATGCTGTTATCCTGGCCAAAGCAGCAGCAATAGTCCGAAAAAATATCATGAGTCACCAAGGTTTCAAATTCAGTGGCTGCTTCCCAGCACAATACCAAGAAGACTCACTGCCTGCAAGTCTTAAGTCGCTTGTTGCTATGATGTGCAAGCCTGGGGGAGCCCAAATCACGAGCACTACTAGTGTTCCACTCATTCTCTGGATGCGATTCTCTGGATGTAAGAAGTCCATTTGGGAAGCATGGCAAGCATTTCAAGACATCACTGTTACATTTGTGTATTTGGTCACTCATCCATTCCAACTCCTGCAATCCGACTCTGAACACTTCAAGAAGCTGGAACGACTGACTGTTGTTCTATTTGATAAAACCACTCCTTTTAGTAGTATCAACCACATAAGAAAGGAACTTTTCTATCACAAGAATCGAGCAATGGACAAATTTTCACCAACTGAAGATGCGCTTCTTCAACATATCCGAAGAGCAGTTTATCAAGCAGGTATCTGTACGACCAGCATACAAACACAGCAAGTGATTCCTTCGCCACAGGATTTTGCTTGGAATAAGGTTTCAGAGTCATGGTTACCAGTTTGGATGACAATTTCAGAGGTTTCCCGATCATGCAGGGAATTGATTAAATGTTCCTGCAAAGGCGACTGCAAGAACTGCAAATGTGAGAAAGCCAATCTGGACTGCTCACCACTTAGCAACTGCAAGTGTAATTTATTATCACTGTTGCATACTGAATTCCATTGCATGCATCACTATAAATAATGTTTACTTTTCATCACTATTAAAAGTAACGGTTTTGTAATGACGTCATGTCCAAAATTTGGATTATGACATATGACGGTTTATTTTAAATTTGTAAACTACAAATACTGTACACATAAACTACATATATATATCTGTAATAAATTACATGGATATATTTTAGTGTAGTTCATTTAATACGTAGACTATCCTAAGATAGATGTGTATTGTACTTACTATAGTATAATAAATTGTGCTAAAAATTGATATTTTATCGTATTTGTCGACCATTTTGGATTTTAGTGCTTTCCATGCAAATTCTTAGAAATTCCGGAGGACCAACTTTTATTAGTATACCTTAAGGTACCTTCGTATCAAATTTGGTACTTTTATCCACCAGGTAGCGCTAATCTTACAATACAGCTTTAACTCACCTCACTATATTGAGAATTTTTCTATTTGTTAAGCTATTATTTTGTTTTTATTGTTTTTAATAATTAAATGATTTCTTATTGATATGTTTTTGTAACAACTAAATTATTTGATTCACGACTTTTTAGAATTTGTTTAAGCTTCTAACCATTTTTGTTTTTGTTGTATTTATTCCAATCATGTCATTATGCTTGAAAAAGAGAAGACGAGTTAAACTTCTCGGAAATTCGCAATTTGCAGTATTTTTAATAAATCTATTATAAATACTGTAATGAGGTACATAGAGTGTTTGTAAATATTCCGTTATGTAATTACATCATATAAAATCACTTGAGTAATTCGTCAGAAATTGCGCATGATTTTATGTCATGATAAAGATGTAAACGATTTAATTCTCAACGACGCGACGATGCAAAACAATGTGCCTTGTAATAAATTTAAATTGTCTAAAAATGTGACGTTCGGTCAACAGATGCATTCCTCAACTGTCATTCTTGAGAAATTAAGTCAACATGTAACAAGTAACTAGGGACAATGAAAATGTGTTGGCAGAAATTAGAAAATTATCGGTCCACGACTGGGTTAACCAAGATATGAAGAATTTTGCCTTAGATCTGACGTAGACTAGAGAGGATCAGTTGATAGAAGAATCCCATGCATAGGAGTACCATAGGAACATCATTAACCGAAAGCAAACAAAGGCTACATGCTATATGAGTAACTGCAGTGCTGCAGCTATAGAAGGTACATAATTATACGTATAAATAACTAGATGTGTTATGTTCAGCAACAAATGTCACGACTAATTGGAGATCAGCAAAAGAAATATCTTTGTAAACTCCGTCAAATATTTGTATCTAATGATCTGTTTTCAAGTAAATTAAAGCTTAGTGTTATGGGTGTGAGTTGCTATCGTCTCCTACAGCACTCAATTATATTCTTGAAGCTTATTTGAAGTTCTAACGGCTTAGTACTCCAAAAACACGAATAAATAATAATGAAATGCAATCTACTTAAATTGTAACATTGGAGGAAGAGTTATCTACAAGGTTTGAGTGTTTCATGAAATAACCAGGTCTGATTTTCTTCTCCTCCATCCACACCAAGCTTATAATATCAATCAACTGTTGCTTATATAGAGAGGCATAATACATAGTTCAGTTTTGTAAAAAGATACATAAATGTCGCTACTGGCTTTCACTGTTCTACAATTCGTCGCGACGCTACTGCGATTTGAAAAGAAATAAAAGAAATGTGTAAAAAAAAATTCAACTTTTCTTTTTATTATTTGTTTATTTATTTATTTACTTAATATAGATATTGTATGGAATGAATTATGAATCACTTTGTGAAATTGTTCTTTTCAGAGAGGGTGCAGAAGAGATAAAAAAACGAGCTTCGTATATTAGGATTAAGCATTGAATCGCCATTGCATTATCAAAACAATTATATGAAAAGTGCTTAGAAGGGTTTCTTTCACAGAATTCACAAGGACAAATAGATTGGATTGAAATAAGCAAATAAATAAATTTATATTAGCACAATCTGAAGAAGCCTCATATCCACTTCCTTTTGGTATGAAAGTGATCTTTTTTTATGATCTGGATTAAGTAGATGTTATTTTTTGTCAAAGTCTGTCCAAACTCATTTTCTGTAGATTCTATTGTGACCCACAAAACTGGAACCAAACCATCATCGCTAAAAGTTCAGGTAATACCTACAGAATTGCAGTCGAGTTTTTTCACTTTCAACAGAATGTATTTGGTTTAAGTTCCCAAACCAGATGCAAGACTTGTCGCATTATCCTGTTTACACCCTTCATTACGGAATGTCAATTTTTTTTTATTATGTATACTTATATTGCTAAATAGAAACTTTTCAATATTGTCAAAGCGATGCTGGTGAAGTAAAAACATTGCTTCTTGCACATTAGTGATAAATGCATTACAACTCATCAGAATCTGTAACTTATTTCTAAGGCATTCTTTAATGTAATTTAGTTTAATTTTCGTGTTTTGAGATGTCTAATGAATTAACTACTTCAAATTCTTCTCTATTGGGGAAAAAAAAACTTCTTTCTTTTCTTTTGTTTTTATTCCTTATCCACCTGATTCTGAAGAAAAGGTAAAGCTCTGTTATGGAAACTTTTATAAGAAATTCAAAGAACATTTCTCGTAGCAGTAAACAAAAACAGAGAAAAAAAATATGATAAAAACTGAGATAGAGTATTTCTCCTGTGCCCAAAACTTAATAAAACCAAACCCCCACCCCCAATATTTTTCTCTTCTGTTTAGAAAGCCCTGAAGTGAGAAAACTCGTCCATTGCTAGTTATTATAGTAAAATACTTACTAATAAAGATCCCTTATGTCCTACTTTCCCACAACTTTCTTCTTACACTTTATCTTAATTCAAGTGAAATCCACTTCCATATTACAGCAATTTTATGGATGTTTATTCCAGAAGGAAAAGAAACATCTAGATTTCTATACCATTTTCATTTTTCTCCAATCTCGAATTTTTCAATCTCTTTAAAAAGACTGTTGAAAGTTGAAAAGCTATTATTAAAAGTAATTTTACAACTTTCGACTGATATATTTTGCGCATTTGTTAAATGAAACATCCAACTTCCTCAAAAGATGGTGTTATCACACGGAGCAAGGATTCGATTAATTTTATGTAACAAGTGATGAAATCAATCTTAATTTAAAAACATTGAAACAGAAACAAGACAGAAATCTTATATACTGAAATTCAATTACATAATTTTTTTAGGAAAAAAATCGACAAATAACAATTAAAATTAAATAAATTAATAAAAAGTATACTAATTTAGGCTAACAGATACAGTATTAAGTACATATGAACTGTAATGACTTAAGGTCGTAGATCTCTATTAGAGATTACACAAATAATATATCAACAAAATCTCAGCATCGGTGTTAAAACCAAATTCATTTTATTAATCAATGAATTAAATATGATCTTAGAAACATCTTGAATTCAATTCCATGTTTTACAATTCAAATAAGCATCAAATCTAAGTATTTAATAAAGATGGAAGTTTTATTTATTAATCAAATTACAAAATAATCTTTTATACATTTCAATGACCATACGACGGAAGTGCAGATGATTCGAAATATAAGGAGGAGTTGTAATCTAGAAAAATCATCACCTATAGCAATTTACATAAACTGTAGTTTCATGGAAAAACCACAAGATGTCGATAGAAGCAACGAACTAACAACATGGATGGTGTAAATCAGTTGAAGATGTCTGTACCATTCTCTGAGCATAAGTAGATGATTTTCATGGTAATCACGACTTCAGATATTTGAATAACATTTCAAAAATAGACTCAATTACAGTAACAATATTACACCAAATTCTAAAAATTAATAATACTTTAAGTGACATGTTGCTTAACACAAATGTGTGAACTTAAAAGGAACGCTATAAAGATATTTTTGTTTGAAATATTTGTAATATAGAAGAGTCCAAAATCATTACAGAAATATAATTACCGAGCTTTTCAAAATTTATAAGTTATCAGTTATTCATTATTGTTAAAGAGGTAATGTTTTCTTTGTAACTAATCATATCTTTACCACTGTCTTAGATTGAAATCTGTTGTGCATTTCTTTTGAATGTCAGATATTTAAATACCACTTCGGGCCATTGGTTGTGTCATGGCAAATAAAGAAGGAAGCTGTGATTGTATTATTAAAGAAATCATTACTAGACTTACGTATAATTAGAATCTACATTGATCTAGAGTCAAAGCATGATTGTGTAGGTGCTTGAGTTTAATTGCAGAAATAACTAGAATATTTCAAAAAAATAACTTCTGTTCCATAAGAATTCTAAAATATTATTTTTTTAGAGAACACGTGATGGTTTTTATAAAGAAAGCACTGACATTACACCATAATTTCTACAATATGATGTAAGCAAGAATATCTTAAGATGTCCTTAATAACATTTAATACCAATACCTCAAGACGTCTTTTATCAATCTTAAGCTACTATTTAGCTATTAATCTTAACTAAATATTTGATCCCTGAAAATGAAAAGGAACAACCAATGGACAAAGAATGATTTTCATGTAATCAATCAGAAAAAAAAAGGATTTCTCGAACTTTCCTACATCAATTTCAAGCACTGTGGAGTAAGACTACGTTTAGATGTTTTGAATTCAACAAACCTGTCTCAATATAATAAAATTGACAAGAGCGGAAAATAATAAAAAAATTCTCTTATTTTTGTAGCTTATAAAATTCAAGTGTTTTTATTAGCGTTATTGTATTGAACTGAATTGTATTGAAATAAGCTTAAAATACCGACCTGAGTTTGCATGGAATTGATACAGATGCAAACTTATAATAAACCAGATTTCGAGTTAATTAATCGCTGGAAAAAAATGATTAATATGAGTTTGCTACAGATTCATTGTCAATATTTATTAACATATTTTTTTTAACAGAAATTCAAGCACTTTCTTGATTTTGAAAACCAAAATAAATAAATAAATTAAACAAAAATAAAGGTAGAAAATGAAAATAAACTTTTTCAAGAGATCCTATATCATTAGAAAAGCTGATTAAATCCAAAAAAAGAAAAAAAAACCAGAAATAATAATCCTTAGTATGTGATATACGAAGAATATCCTCGACAATGTTCCTGCAAATTTTCTAGACTTAATCAATCAACAAATATTGTATGAAAGACAACAATGGAAAAGTTGCCTTAAGTTTCAGTTTTGCACAAATAGTCCTGCGTAAAATAACAGAACGAGAATGATCAGATAAACAGGGACTATTACAAACTTAAGCGAAATGAAAGTGTCCAAAAACAGTGCGTAGTTACGAATTTTGATTATTAAGACATTAGTGGACACATTCAATCAAGTTTCAATTCATGCTTATATTTTTAAAACTAACCTATACGCCCCGTCAACAAGGACGGGATAACAATGTGATGGTTTTTAGTTTAGAGAGAATATTTGCCCGTCATGACGTATATGACCGATAGGAAATTAAAATGAATGCATTGCTAGGAAATGAATTGGTTTATTGGAAGGTTTAATTATAAGTCACATTGCGAGTGAAAAGTCTAGCATCCTTTAGCAAGTGGCCTTGATCGTCGGTATTTTTTTATGAGTACTTTTATGAGTACGTGAACGCGACAATGCAACATAAAGTTGGCCATGAGAAAATACCACATCGCTCAAAAAGACCTCCCACGATTGCAAATGTGGGCACACACAAATAGATCTGCCCTGTCGTACATGAGAGATTTACAGAGCAGCTCTCCTCCGTTAAACACACGGGGGAGTGCGTTACGTTACACAGGAAACTATATAATAATTTCTATTTAATAAAATGGTTTGGATGGACAATGAATTAAAGAAGAATATTTAACAAATAATTTGAATGTAGTCCGCTTGGCGTAATGGGTAAGGCGTCGGATCAGAAGATTTCAGGGTCGATTCCTGTCGCGGACGTTTCATTGGAGAAATTATTTCTATTTTCTTATTGAAGAAATTATTTCTATTTTCTTATTCAAAAAATTATTTCTATTTTCACAGGACATTGAAATTATTTTCTAAACACAGGAGAAAAGCATTACCTTTCTGTGTTACAGACAGACAGATAAGATCTGGAAAATTATATAATAAATTACAGACACTACAGAAAGTAATTCAGTCATCAGTCGAACTTCAAACGAATATTGATAATATCAACATTATAGAAGATAATAAAAATTACCGAATAGCCCCATATCATCCAGATTACAAAGTGAATTAAAAGTATTGATTACAGACAATAATTTAAAAAGAATACTAAATTTACAGCCAACTATCGAAAGTGTAATGAAAATATTATATATATGCTATTAAATGAGAGTTGATGCTAATCTTAGAACACTCAAGATCTATATGTTTGTCATTTGCTTTCAAGATTTACCTAGGGCCAGTGCTTGTACTCCAGGATAGTTGATTAGAGTTCATTATTTTGATGTAAAGATATTCATAGAAAACTAATTTAAACTAAATAGCTATGAATTTATTAACTTCGTTAAATACAAGCTCCCTTTTAAGTTAAACAGTGCAATCAATTTGAGCCTGCGCAAACTACTCGAAGTAACACAATAAAATGAAATAGAACCGATAAAATTCTGAATAATTTCAACAATATTAGAAAATACCGAACTTTAGCTGGGATTTTCAATATCTTAGTAGATTTTTAAAAGCCAAAAAAAAGATATTCAATCAATGATTTAAGACACAATAACCAAATGATGGTAATTAAAAAAAATACAAATTACAGTTCTAAATATCATAAAATACAATTTGCTATAACGATAAGAAACATTGCCTTCAGTGTTCATCCCGAGTGTAATATTTTAAGGAGAAATGAGTTACCTTGAACAATCTAGTGTTAAAACAGATCTTATAGTATTTTAAACATTATATTGAATCTCTTATTTTTATTAAGTAATCTATTAAAAAAACAATGGTGTCAAAGACAAAACTCTTGCCAACTATACTTCCAAATTACGCTTTCTTGTGGGTCAAAATCTAAGAACGTTTAAAGCAAATATACAAACATGTTTTTCTTTCGGAATTACAAGAGTATAATTTAAAGTTATATCTGCCTTTTATAAGCTCTCCACTAAATGTATAAAATTATTTGTTCAAGAATTGCCTGAAGCGTGTAATAGTCGATTTTACACTAGTTAGGCGATTGTCTAATCTTCTTTTTCTCCCTTCTTTGTAATCCTTTCCATTCTATTAACGTCACACACCTTGTGCTCGTTAGAATCTTTATGACTATTACTTGTATAATTCACTTTAGAAATTTTTAGGTTCCTCTATTTTTTATATCTGATTCTATTTGATTCTGTATTTTGCAATTAATATACAGTGAAACTTGGATAATTCGAAGCTGAAGAGACCAGAGAAAAAGTTCGAATTATCCAAAAATTCGAATTACATATATTCTCTCAAACAGAAGAGATAAATAAAAAAGATTAACTCCACGATCAAAGATTTAACACAAAACTTTATCTAAGAATACTGCTACATTTTTTTTTCATTAAATCAAACATTTTTTACTAGCTTAATTATTCATCGCTTTAAAAAAAAAGGCAGATATTTTTTAATTGCTTCATTGAATGCAATCTTTGTGTCCTGGCATATGATTCCAATCTATGGGTTGTCAGGCCAAGTCCTCTTGTTCTTTTTCTATTTTTTCCATTGCCATTTTTGCTGCTCAAAATTTTATCTTTGTTCTTCAAATATGTCGATAACGTGTTGGATGGAATTCCAAATTCCTTGGCGATTTCCGATTTTTTTTAAGGCCTTTTTCCACTTAATCACCGCTACCTTTTCAGCTAATGTTAATGACTTATAAGGAGCTTTAGCTTTTGACAATGGCATAGTAAGAGCATATAACAATATTTAAAGCACAAGCACAAAAACTAAAAATGTATGTAACCGCATTAAATCATTCACAGGAAGAGCACGTGACTCTAAGACCGAAGGGGTGTGGGAGGGGGGAGGGTAACAACAGAGGGTGGACAGGAAAATCCTCGGAAATCCCCACATAGTGATATTCCAACCCTCGCTTTTGTTTTCCTTAGAAAGACAGTTAAAATAATGTATCTTAGCTGAGAAAAGTCTCAGGAACAATTTTTACCGTAATATTTTAAGGACAATCGTACGAAAAATTCGAATTATCCAAAATAAAATTCGAATTATCCAGATTTTTTATCATTATTTTAATACAGAATTCTAGGGACCGAGCAAAAAGTTCGAATTATCCAGAATTTTGAATTAAACAAGTTCGAATCATCCAAGTTTCACTGTACAACACGAAGGATAAAGTAAACGAAGCACAAAAACATTAAAAAAAAGAAAGATAATTAACGTGCCAGTCTCGAATACCTGCATCGTAATAGAACAAGACGAGTTAACAAAAAAAAGTTTATTGTTTATTTAAAAAAAAAATTGTTCATTCACTTGTGTTGACGGTTTTTGGCTCTCAGCTACTGATCTATGGGTTCAATTTTTAAGAGAGCCAATAGAAATTTTCCTTATAAGAATCTCCACTTTCTATGAAAATATCAATGTGGTAGGACTAATAGTTTTTGAGTTCACAGAAGGACAGAGCACCAATAATAATGCGTATCAAAAGTCCTAGGAATCTTTCTTTTACTAACCTACACTTATCTCCAAAATTTCAGCTTTCTAGGATATATAGTTAATGAGTTATAGTAATTGGAGATGGACGATACCTCATTTTTCAATTTTTTTTGCTGTAACTCCTTATTTCTTCCAGATGTGCAATATTTTAGCTACTATGCGGTTTTTAAAACAATGCATATGGACAGAGCAAAAATAAACAAAATACATCTGGAACGATTTTATTAATGAAATAAAAATGAAGCTACAAATAAAGATACAATAGCTTTTGCACAAAACCCTTTGATGTCATACTGCTTCTGTCAAATTTGGAAATATCGATTTGTTTAATTGTGATCAATGGATAATTCGTTGAAAAAAACCAACGAAGGAATCAAAAGAAAGAAAATAAAAAAAGTTTGAAGGGAAATTTTCGTCCATCAAATATTTTTTTTAACTTCGTGCAAAATAAGCTTCTTTTGCTCAAATTAAAACGAACCTAAAAATCTAAAAAACAATCTTCCTTCATAGCTCAATCATTCATATCGTTCACCTTTAGCTGAATTAAAATATGTATTTAATAAACAGGTCGAGCACAAAAGAACGATTTTTTTTTTTTTGCATTGCATTCTTATCTTGTTTGTTATATTTCAATTTCTAAAGATATAAAAGAAATGCAGCCAGTGTGGCTGTATTTCCGTTCTTATAATTTTCAATAAGAATGCTCTTCCCTTGTTATTTTTTTTCTAAAAAAAATAAAATTCCAAGCTCTTCTCTCATTGGCCTTCTAGCAGCTTGCCTGCATCCAACTCGTCAGTGTGACGTCATTCGTTCCCATGGCAACCATTAAAGCTGCAAATTTAAAAGACACGGTCCACACGGCTATGGTTCAACAGACAGAATATTTATTTCTGGTCATCTAAACTAAAACAAAAAACATCCAATTCAAAATACCGTTTTCGTTTGAAATGAATTATTTTAACAAAGTCAGTCTCGAATTACCGCTTTTTTTTTTTTTTTTTTCAAATTTATTTTGGAAAATTATAAAGGTTAAAAATAAAAATAAAAAATATCAAGCAAATGTATTTAGCAAATTCGCTACAATTAATGTATTTAAACACACATCAATTGAAAACTATGCAATGAATTATAAAATAACAAATTGGTGAAAAAAAAATGTGATATGAAAATAAAGATCAGTGTGTCTTAAAATCTCGGAGATAAATAACTACTTCTTGGGGTTTCTTTTCATAAATGCAAAGGAGAAATTGGTCTAATTCTTGGAAAACGTTGCTTTCTCTGCTTATCCTTAAGACTCCGTTGATCGAAGACTCGTTATCAATGACTTATTTAATCAATAACATTTCTATTCTGCACTCGTCCAGTTATTTAGTTCAGTTCCACTATTTATTTAAAATATATCTACTTTGAATGGGAAAAATTTCACTATATTTTTTTTTACTAAATATTTCACTTTATTAATTTTCGGGAAATTCTAATAATTTTTACCTTTTTTTGCAAATTCAATTCGTTCCATTGATTTTGAGGATGTCTCTTGGACTCTCTACTATAGATTTATAAGAAGATAACTGGTTAGTGATTATAATAAAGTAGATAACCAATCAATTTCGCAAATTTAATAAACAAACTGAAGAATCCCATGAACTCTTTCCCTGTCAGTTCTCAATATTTTAAAAATGGATACAAGATAGTCTTTTGTTTATATATGAATTTATTTCAACACATAAACCGAATGCAATATTAAAAAATTATTGAATTATCACTTTTATTAAATAAACTAAAAATTAGAAAATCATTAGTATGTGCAAATGTACGAGCCCGGTGGTCCAGTAGCATAGTTCTCCTAAAAAGAGAAGTGATTGTAATGGACATATCGATGAAAAACTTCAGAAAGATAGATTTTGATCGATCTACTAATTTTTAAATGTTTAAGATATCCGGATTACACTGAGGGTGGTTTATACTAGCAGATCAATGAAAGACTATGTGTCCAATGTCAATCTGCTTCTCTTCAGCCAATTATAAACACATCCTAAGACTTAGTAAAAGTATTTTGGCTTTTTTTTTTTTTATTTCGTATCATTTAATACAAAAAATAACAACTTAATCTTCTGTCGAACCCTTGTCTGTAGGGAGCATTGGAGTTTAGGCTCCAAATTTGTAGCCGAACGGGACACAGTGAAGATGTGAAGCACAATGGCGAGTCCAATGGTGTCGGAGAACACTCGGTACTCATTGGGTGAATCTCAGAAACCCTCTGCAGGAAAAGGAAAATCTCAGATGATCGACTCCGGCTTCTGAAGCCCTAAGACAACCTTTATTTCCTACCAGACTCAGTCAAAACTCTTCTCTACTCCTATAGTAAATTCCAACTTCTTCAGTAACAGATTAAATACATTTTAAAAATTGACGTCTTTTGTGCATTTTAGGAACTGGTCAGACGGAAGGAAGACAAGAAGCAGGTGCTGGTAAAAATCAATTGAAAATAATGAATAAATCAAAGATCTCTGAAAGCTTTGCAAAGAAAATTAAAAATTGTATTCTAAAGACTTGCTTAAAAAATTGATTTAAATGATTTCTACTTTTTCCCTTGTAATCTTAAAATAAAGCTGTGAAAAGTTTGTTTCAAGCATATTTTAGTTTTGTCTTTCTAATAATTCATTTAGATAGATACAGAATTGTTTTCAAACATTTAAGAGAAAAATTTTAATGGTCTTCATTATTCAATTGCATTTGTACAAGAAACTCAATTAAAAATTTCATTCTGCAACTGGTACTCGAGATCAACTAGGAGACTGCATTTATAAAATTCAATTGCTTATATTTTGTTTTTAAAACGAAACAGCTGTACGGGGATTCCTCAAACTCTAGAAATCCTATAATGGTTGAATGTTGTCCTACATCTAAAACGAACCACTACAATTCCTTTTCCTCATAGATTGATGTATTGTTTCATTTGCAAGGCGAACAATATGTGAATTATGAAGACACTGTGAGAGGTCACATAATATTTTTATTTTATCAGTTCCTATAGGATTTCTATAGTTACTTTCTAATTTAACTTTATCATAAAACGATTTGTAGGACTATTTATCAAGCCTTGTAATTTGATTTCAAGGTAAGAGGCCTGTTTAGTTCCTTATCTACAAAAATAAAGCAGCAGCTATTAATTTAAACCAAACAGGCTGATTTTGTATAGATTTTGTATAAATCTCTCAAGATACGGTATTAGTGAAAAACAATTATTTAGTTTGGAAGAGGTGGGGCAACCTTGGATCGCCCGATACTTAAAGCTTTTTATATGTTCCAAAACCACTGCCTAAATTATTGAATTCAATTTAGAATTAATTAATTAAGATTGTAGCATCCTTTCGTTTCATCCGCTATTTTGAAGAAGAATTCATAATGGCAGGATTATATTTATTTTTTTTTTTTTTTTTTTTTTTCACTCTCCTAAATGTCGCTATTTCTCAGATAAAAAAAAAATACAGGACTGTAAATTTCTTTTGAAAAGCGTACATAATTACTAAACAATTACATAACACAAAATGTACAGTATAAACAATGTTTAATATTTATAATACTTTTATAATACTTTTGTACATTTGTGGGTTTTTTTCTAATCATATTTAAGTAGACAAGAAGAAATACGAAATACAAGTTAAAATTTCTTTTAATGGAATCCAAAAACATGCGTTAACTAGTTTTTGGCTTTCTTCTCGACAATCACATTTCCTTAGACCGTCTGATGATGGCGTTCGAAAAGAATTAACGTATGCTTTTAGATTCAATTAAAAGAAAATAAAAAGTGTGTTTCGCATTTGTTTCTTGTCTGATGATTTTTGACACGCGTTAAATTGAAGTTTTAAATATCATATTTTAGTATTTAATAAATCTGTTACTGACCTGTAAGACAAAAATAACAGTTTTCAGCTGTTTTTGTTAAATAGATTCGAGCAGATATTTGTTAATTAATTACTATTCATTATTAGCTGTAAATTGACGTAATATTTACTTGCTGAGGATCCAAAGGCCGGAAAACCCATAAATCCGTTTTGATTATAATAAATCCCAGACTGTTCTTTATTTCTTAGAATTCACCATCAAGGCTTTCTATGTCGTCTTTGTCTGCTGGTAAAGAAAATCCAAACCGAACTATCTTCAAAGAAAAATACGGTTTTGTGCAACTTCAATATTTTATTCTGTTATGGTGTCCACAAATCATTCTTTTCTAAATTGGCAAAGTGGTATTATTAAATTATAAATAAGGTCCAGCTTATTGGACCTCATCAGTACAGGTCATTTTGGAACTTATAGTAAAAAGTTAAGATGTCCAAATTGGGAAAATGTAAAATCCCTATTTCCGCTCTTGATTCATCTATTGTCTAAATATTGAGGACAAAACCTTATGATTATTAGAATAAAAATCATTTTTAACTAGAGATCAATCCCACCATCTGAAATTCTGCCAACTAATGCAGTTAAATGCCAGCAAACAGAGTTGCCAAACGAATTTGAGACACACTCAGACAATAGCACAGAGAAACGAGACGGCGCTGCTGTCAGCAACTGTTAGGAAATGAAATAAGAGACCGTCATTAGATACTTAGCTTAGAACTCAGCAAATCACTTCCATTTTGTCAGTTATATCGTGATCATTAATAAAAACTGTGATTTTTTTTTAATTATTTTTTATTTTGGGAGA
>JAFIDM010005346.1:3537297-3552096 GCA_023159025.1 Thereuonema tuberculata
TTAATAAAAACTGTGATTTTTTTTTAATTATTTTTTATTTTGGGAGAACTAAAATTCAATACAAATTTTCTTAAAAAGTTTAATTACGTTCATATTTAAAAAAAAACTCTTAATGATTGAAATGGTTAAAATATTGCTCGTCATGTGATACTGAAATAATATGCAAAGCAAAGAAGAAAAAAGAGGAAAACTTAATAGATTTAAAAAAAAAAAACTTAAAAAATTCTTGGTAAAGTCATATTTTGTTATGTGACAAATTTCGATTGAAGTGACAGATATTAAATTGGATGAGATATCTTTATGGTGGATATCTTTATAGTTGGAACTGTAAAAATACAAAATACTGCTTTTGTAAAATATATTCTTCTCAGAATTTCTTTAAAAATAAGCATATGACAATTCATTATAATATCTTCTATTTAATATATTACGTCATTTAACAGTAATAATTTTTGAATGTCTATTTGTTTACAAAGATTAAAACTGGATAGACAAAACATTATCTCTGGTCAGTCGGATATTTTGAATGTTTCTAATCGATTCCTGTTTTCATTTCTAGAACCAATAAAAAATACAAGAAACAAACAAACCATCTCCACCTGGTTGCTGTACGAAGACAAGAATGGCAGAAAAAAAAATGCAAAACTTTTATAAGTAATCGATAATTTCGAAAATTTTATTTTAGCTCTTTGTTTTGATTTTTTGAAAAATTTCACATCGACAATCTTTTTCTTTCAAATTATACACTTGGAAGTGATAAGGACTGATCTCCATGTGATGTTTAGCGATGAATCATGTTTCCACGATAAACCAAGACAAGGTCAAGTGATACACGCAAGAAAATAGTCTGTGACTATTGAAAATAAATGAAAAGTAAAAAGTAATGTAGAAAATAACAATGATATCTCAGACCTTGCTTGATGCATAACTGTGCATGACGAAATATCTTCGCAGAGAGAAATCTCTTTCATTTCCACTGGGTTGAAGACTACCTGCTAAGTACGTATTATCAACACGCCGAAAGATGAACCTCCCAGAATGCAAAGCAGATGATAGATTGTCCTTTCCTGGCCGACCGCTAACATTGAAACAGACGAGAAGCGACCTCTTCTCTTTCAATGTTGGCGGTCTGCCAGGAAAGGACAATCTATAATCTACTTTGCATTCTGGGAGGTTCATCTTTCGGCGTGTTGATAGTAGTACGTGTCAATGCATTATCGGACATTGGCTTCGGTGAAACTTAAACGTCGGATCTTTAGTATCTTTGGAACGCTATGTTCAATAACAACTCACAAGTCACTTAAAGATTTTTCATAAAATATCTGAGGCATTCAACAGAACCACATGAACGATACAACAATGAAGAGCTACAGATTGAATCATCCAATACACACAGAAAAGGACGATTTGTTTTATCTTTAATTTATTATTCTTTCTACATTTAGAAAGAGATCAATTTGTTTTTCATTTTGCAAAATCTTGTAATGTTAGTAAATCGGTTTTATGACCTACTTTTTTTATACAAAAGTTTCAATAATTAGAAATAGACATAAATGTTGTCGAAATTATTAAATACCTCACTTAAAAATCTAGTTTACTGTAAAAAAATGGCATTTTGATTTTTTAAAGCAGGAAAGATGAAAAGTGCTCATCATACAGAAACTGGCCAAAAACTCACGAATCTTTATATTAACTTTTTATCTTTACGGTTTGTAATTTGTTGATCAAATGTGTTTGTAGCTTTTAAATAAAAAATCCGTAATTTAAAAACTTTCTTATTGTTCTGAAACCACGTTTTTGAGTGAATTTAAAAATAAAGAAAATTTAAGTATATCTCTCTAAGATTAATAACAACGAAATCCAGTTCTTGTGATTTTGTATCTCTTAAAAAGATCTTGAGATAAAGAAGCAGGATTCTAATAATTTTGCCAAGAATTAGAAACTCTGATGCAGGTTTCGAGGGTTGGAATTTCGTTTTATAATCAAATTTCAGATACATTTTCTGCAACCTCTGATATTACATATAAATTCATTTAAGGTATTTTGGATTCAATATGAAACAGTTCTTTTATCATTATATCGCAATTAAAAGTGAAATATTATTGTTAAAATTACTTAAATGCCCATCAAGATTCACTGTGTCTGTTTATATATTAAGATTTCATTTTATATTTTATATCTTTTTAACAATATATTTATTAAACCATTAAAAATATACTTTCTATTTTCTAATATATTTTCCAAATATTCTATAAATAATAATATAGAAGTTACAGGAATAGTATCCTGTAACCAGTTAAAACATCAATCGCAAAACCTGCTAAATAGTCTGATTTAATAATAATAACAATAATATTAATAATAATAATAATAATGAGATCTTGTTCTAATATTCATCATGCTGCATCGGGTGTGGCGCAGGATTAAGTCACCCGCATTCGGGGGTTAGGCAGAGGCATCCGTTCGAAAAATGTACTACAGACTCCCGCAGGTGGTGGTGGAGAAAGTGTCACCCCATTCTGTAGTATGGCTACCACAATGCCCGGGCAACACCATCCAGCCCGAACGGTCGGAAGTGTTTCGTCTGTGTCAGAACAGACAACCACCAAGACTGGGAAACCACGCTAGCGCATCAATGGTCATCGCAGATGAACCAGGATCTTATGCGTGACTTCTACACCGTTACACGGTTAGAGACTCAACTCACAGGATTCAGACACTACATCAAGCATTTACCACATGTTATCCAACGTTAAGGCTTAGCGAACAGCGGGTAGGGGACCATCTACGTTCCATCCTAGTTAACAATCTTATTCCCCCAAGCACACTTGCAAAAATTAGGAAAAAAGTCGCTGAATCTAACCACAGGACACCACACCCTACCCTAGCAGAAGACACTACCTTTATGACAAACACAGAAGCAATCTCTACCCCTCAGTACACATGCCCCAACAATACAACTAACGACATATTACAAGCAGCCCCTGTTAATTTCTACATTGCACTAGCCCAATACACAGGCACAGACTCCACACTCAGACCTCCACTCCCCAAAGTACACACATCAAAACAACTCTCCACAGTCATACACCTTCTCAACATACAAACACTTTCCCACAACACCTTGACAGTATCCAAACATTAAAAGACATACACACATCACTCTACTGCGCGGCACAGATAACCATTCGGGTACTTGGAATCAAACAACACCATATACATATCACTGCACGGTCACAAGAATACATCCCCCTTGGAGACGACGCCTTGAGGGCCGCATCAGCGACCTTAGAGGAGACATAGCCAGGCTCACACAATACTGTGCAGGAAACAAAACAAAGAAACTTATTCCCCAGGTTAGGAAGATATTCAAGCACATAAACACTCGCCATTCACACTCAAACTATCAAAACCAGGTTCAGGAATATCTCGACACACTTAAACAAAAACTGAGTGCACTTGCAAAAAGATTACAAAGATACAAAAAGTGCACTCTGCGAAAACAACAGAACAACATTTTCCTCTACAATTTTACAGATCCCTTACATCTCTCTCTGTTACACCCAACACAAACATTCCCACCAATGAGGCATTACATGAATACTGGTCGTCTCTGTGGTCCAACCCCATTCCCCACAATGACAATGCACCATGATCACGTTGTTGTTCAGTGCGGAACAACAACTCACTGAACACTTACCCTTCATGCCCTTCCATGAGATTACTCTCGCCGACATACAAACAGCACTAAAACATGCACACAACTGGAAGGTTCCTGGTGCAGACAGTGTCCAGAACTTCTGGATCAAGAGATTCACGTCCCTGCATGGGAAGCTAGCTCTTACATTCACTGACGTAATCCAACATCCAGAACATATGCCTCTTTTCGTACAGCGAACAGCGCACCCTGCAAACTACTGTCAAATCACTTGCCTCCCCACACTTTACAAACTCCTCACCTCCTGCCTTACAGACAAAATTTACACACACATCGAGACACATAATATTCTTTCCGAGCAGCAGAAGGGCTGTCTCAGGAATTCCCAAGGTTGTAAGGAGCAACTCCTTTATCCTTCGGCAGGCCGCGCAAAGAATAGGAACCTAGACATCGAATCCATCGACTACAAGAAGGCATTTGATTCAGTCCTTCATTGCTGGCTTCTACACACTCTTCATCTCTACAAAATATACCCCAGGATCATGGCATTCTTAGATGCGACGATGAAGAGTTGGTACACAACATTACACCTGCGCACCTCTAACATCTCCATCACTACAGTCCACATACCCATGAGGAGAGGTATTTTCCAGGGAGACTCCTTGAGTTCTCTTTGGTTCTGTCTCGCCTTGAATCCATTGAGCCACATGCTAGATATCACAAAACACGGTTATAGGCTTATCTCAGGCACTCTGACACCATAAAAAATCACACACTTACTCTACATGGCTGATACTAAATTCTATGCCACAAACAACGCACAACTTACTAATTTACTACAAGTCATAATACAGTTCAAAAGACATTGGGATGGAATTTGGAATCGACAAATGCCGCAAGCTACATATAACACGCGGGAAGAATTTGGAGGGTTTTGAACTGAACCATGAGTTGGCCATCTGACCCATGGAAGAGGGAGAGACCTACAAGTACTTGGGCTTCCAGCAAGCGCGCGTCATTGACAACGCAAACATCAAAAATGCACTCAAGAACACATACAGTGCTCGCTTTCACAACATTCTCAAAACACAACTCAACGTCAGAAATAAAATTAAAGCCATCAACACTTTTGCCGTTCCCACACTAACATATTCGTTTCGGCATAATTCCATGGACAAAACTGAACTCGAAGCACTACAGTTTTTGTCCACAACACGCACTACATTCACGAAACACAAAATGCACCATCCCAAGTCCGCCACGGAAAGGATGACTCTTCCCTGCAAGGAAGGAGGCCGAGGACTCATCAACCTCATCATCCTACACGAAAAACAAGTACATACACTTAGGGAACACTTCCACCAAAGAGCACAACACTCCTTACTCCACTCAGCCATTGTCAAGGCTGACACAAATGCCTCGGATCTCGCAAACCCTTATCTATCACTCACCACCCCCGATACCCACACACAGCAGATGCGTGAATCATGGGCTCGTAAGGAACTCCAAGGCAGACGTCACCACGAACTCAGCCAGCCTCATGTCGACATGGAAGCGTCGAACAGATGGCTGACAAGAAGTGAGCTGTTTTGGGAGATCGAAGGGTTCATAATCGCAATACAGGACCAAATCATCCCCACACGCAACTACAAGAAGCACATTCTACACGATGCAAACACACATGACGACAGATGCAGGAAATGTCACACTACGCATGAGACGATCGACCACGTAATATCAGGCTGTCCCCTTCTCTCGCAAACAGACTACCTCCACCGACACAATCAGGTAGCGTCGATCGTTCATCAACAGCTAGCACACAAACATTCACTTATTCAGAACACGGTCCCGTAACACAAGGACATACCACAAAGCGTATTAGAGTCACCCACATATAAGCCGTACTAGGACCGCCCTATTCACACAGACAAAACCATACATCACAACAGACCTCTCATCACACTTGTTGATAAGGTCAACAAACAGATCTATCTCATTGTTATTGCAGTGCCTATCAGCAAGAACACGCAGAAAACTCACGCAGACAATATAAGTAAATACAAAGACCTAGCACACGAGCTCCAGAAGCAGTGGAGGCAGGATCGAGTACGTGTTGTACCCATCGTCCTGTCCGCCACTGGTCTGGTGCCTCACACATTGCAGCACAGCCTCAGCACACTAGGACTTCATAAAAACACTTTTGCACAACTCCAGAAGGCTGTGGTACTCAACACAACACGCATAGTTAGGAAATTTATAGACACAACCACACATCCCTAACTATTCTTCCAAACTTTTTTTTTTCTTACACTTGGCAATATGTGCTTTGGTCCTTGACCCTCCATATTGTCTTAGCTGGGGAAACCCACGGTTTGAACCTTTTTCGAGATTATAATAATAATAATTTAAAGAACTGTAACCGATGCATTGCTGAATATAACTCCTTGGTAAGATAAGGTTTCGTTCACTTGCTGAACGATACGGACCAAAGAAAGTTGTCTCTGAACGATAAGTAATATCTAAAAGTTTTTAAAATTGGAGAAATATTAAGCCTATACAACTATTTATCAATATTTACATTATTATTGTTATTTAAAAAAATGATAATGTTAGTCTTATGCTCACAAGAAGAAAAGAACATCAATTTACTTTAATTCCATGGAAATTAATTTTATCTTAAAAGTAATTCAATAAAAGAAGTCATATTGCCAATAAAAAAAAAAATATGTCTTTGAAATAAATGACACAAGACCTGTTTAATCTATATTACTAAAATCTTTTATTTCTCTGTCTGTCTGTCTTTCTGTCTGTCTGTCTGTGTGTCTGTCCGGCGCAATTTTCTGAGCGAATGGAAAATAGAAAGAATTTTTACAATGAAACATCCGCGACAGGAATCGAACCTGCAACCTTCTGATCCGAAGTCAGATGCCTTATCCATTAGGCCATAGGGACTACAACTCTTTTTATATGGTTTTTTGACTTATATCTCCTTTCCTTTCCCCCATCAATAAGGAATGTATTCAATCATTTTTTTGAATCTCAAGATTGTTTATTTATTTCACATCAGTCAGTTTATTTGTAATTCGAAACTGACAATTAGAACGATAATTGCCGAAACGATGCAGTATTTTAAATATTCTTACTTAACCAAATCCTATGTGATATTGAAAAATATGTGGGTGTACACGCCAGATGTTGGAGTAAAGAAAACAGAGTCAAGAAAGAGAGAAGAACTCTTTTTTTGAGGAGGAATACCGAAAAAATCACTATTTGCAACTCAAAAACCATCAATAAATGTAACTCAAACGTCACTGAAAAGTGACAATTGTAATTAAAATGAGAGTCAAAAAAGAATGAAGCGATACATCTATTAGATAGAATACTGAAAAATCACTATCTGTAACTCAGAAACCATCAATATTTGGAACACAAAAGCCACTGAAAAGTGCCACTTAGAATAAAAAAAGAGACTCAAAAATGAAAGAAGCAGTATTTCTATTAGATAGAATACTGAACACTATTGTAACTCAGAAACCACTGAAAAGTATCATTTGGAATAAAAAAAAAAAAAGAGTCAAGAAATAAGAAGCAGTATTTCATTAGGTAGAATACTGAAAAATCACTATTTGTAACTCAAAAACCATCACTATTTCTAACTCGAAAACGACTGAAAAGTATCAGTAGGAATAAAAAAAAAGATAGTCAAGAAAGAAAGATGCACTATTTCTATTAGGTAGAATACTGCTCTGAAGTTAGACGTCTTAGCCATTAGACCACTAGGCCTACATTCTAATCTCTGTAAAAAATAAAAATATATCATAGATATATGATTTACAAGGTGGTTCTAAAAGCAGTCGTAGATTGAGAGAATATAGACATCAAAAATTAAATTAAAAAAAAGATTTTAAAAAATTTTAGTTTTAGTTTGCTTGATGTAATTTGTGTGTGTGTGTGTGTGTGTGTGTGTGTGTTTTTTAATAAATAAAAAATTGTTTTCCGTTACATAAGGGAGGCTTCCGGAGCGAAGCGACGGGTAGCCGACTAGTTTTTAAGTAAAAAAATTCTCCTTATAAAGCAAAACAAACTTGTTTTGGGACTTAATTTTAATTTAAATGTAAGAAATAATTTTATTCTCAAAGGGTTAAAGAAATAAAAATATTTAAAGCAATAATAATTTTAATTTAAGTTCTACACACATTAAAGAAATTAAAATGGAACGTGTATAGAGATATGTCAAAGTAATTAAAATGGAACATGTATAGAGATATGTCAAAGAAATTAAAATCGTAAACTCTATACAGGATGATTCAAAATTCCCTGTACAAACTTTAAAGGTTGGTCAGGAATACAAAAACAAACCGTATTCATAGTGGAACGTATGTCCGCAAACGCCACCCGAATGTGCTAGAAGATACACTAAGGTTTAGAAATAAAAGACAACAAGTAAGGTAGAGAACATGTTTATTAACCTATGTTTACTATATGACAGTAATCTCTACACTTACAGTTCACAGTAGCTGCTCAAAGTTAATTCCACCAACAATCTCTGATGCAAAGGCACAAACGTTTGATGATTGGTCACACGTCTGTTGGGAAACCGTTCACGATAGATGTAAAAACAAAACTCACACAATACTTCAAAGATAACCGAATTTTCGGCGATTTATTTACTCTCCAATCGCCTTCTTCATAGGTTTAAATAAATATTAAAAAGAATGAAAATTACAATAAAGTTAAAACAATATGAAAACATAAGAATGCGCATGCTACATGAAAACAATTCAATATAGTTTGAAATTACATATATACAAATAAATTTAATCAGTAGTAACACATTTATTATTTGTAATAATAACATAATGTAATATTAACAAAACAATGAGTCATTTTTTTTAGAAATTTCTTTAATTTAGTGAATTGTTGTTCTTTAAATTTTAATCTTTCTCTTTGCAAAAAATATGCTTTTGACATCGTTACAATCATTTCATCTAAATTTGTTCCTTCATATCTATTTAAACTTTCAATAGTATTCTTAATATACATGGCCTCCATATCTTTTCTAATAAATGTATTCGTTTCTTTTTCTAATATCATTACACCAGTCGACGGTGAATGTCCGAATCTGATGCAATGATCTGATTAATAAGCTCTGAGATATCAACTTTTTTGTTATTTAAATACCCAGCATGTTCGGAGACTCGTTCTTTTAACGTTCTTCGATTCTCCTAGATACGAAGACTTGCAATTTTCACACTTAATTTTATATATTATGCCCATTTCATATTTGTTTTCACGATACAATTGTACAACGGCTCATCCATTTCCGTTCGCTGCCCCATAGGCTAGGTGCATATCTGTCCTCAGTATAATGAAGCGATACATCCTACTCGTACAAAGTCAACGTCTCAAACGAAGATGGCTCACACTGCCCAATTAATGTGCTGTCAAACAATGCCACCTACCATATTCGGGCATTACACAATGGACATACGTTCCACTATGAATACGGTTTGTGTTTGTATTCCGGACCTACCTTTATAGTTTGTACAGAGAATTTTGAATCATCCTGTATAACTCAAGTTTTAATGATAAATTATTTTTTAATTTATTTATTGAATTCAAACTTAAAATATTGAATGTTTTTTGTTTCTTTTTCTCTTTGATTATACAAAAATTTCGATGCGAGATTTGATAGAACCAGGAAACGGATCAAATAGAAAACATTGTAACAGTTTATATGTAAATATTTTTAGTAATCATTTGTTTGTATTTATCTGTATATATATATATATATATGTTATTTATTATATTTATTATTATTTATTTTAATCTTTACCGTTATTTATTTTAAACCATTCGTTTTCTATTTCCTAATTATTGATGTTCTGTTTATTTTAAATTCTTTTCCGTTGCACCTGTTTATTAGTTAATTCATTTAAATTCATTCCAATCACTATGTATTGTTTTAATTACTCTTTCCATGAAATTAAACTTTGTAAAAATCTATAAAAACCCATGTTTTATTTTTTAATAAATTAATTCAGTTCAGTTCCAAACTTGACTCGTTGTTTGTTCGTTTCTAAAAATCTGTCCCACAAACACCAATATGTCGTTGGAAGGAAGAGAAATACAAAAGAGGAACAGAAATATCAAGCCCACGCCGGGATTCACACCCAGATTCATTATTATCAGACGAAAGCCACCATCTGACTATACCCAAAGGACGTTTAAAGAGTGATTTGAAAGGCAACGAAACTGAACTAGCCTCCGATTTATCGATTTTCTTCATTAAAATATACGAAAATTTGCATCCGTAATTTCTTTCTGATGTAATATTTCCACTTCTAATGTGCTACTAAATATCCCACATTTCATAATCATTGAAAATATCCTTTGCTTCAGTTCAAATATTGAGGCAGTATCTTCCTACAGTGAAGTACAATGGCCAGTTAACGATAGAATATTTCTGCTGAACTTTTAGGTACGATAGCTTTAGATATTATAACGATGTGCCAATTGTGGTTCTGAATATCAGCACTTTTACGCTACCTCACATCCACGCAATGCAGAGCTGATCTCGATCTACAGCTGATATCTCCATTCACAACTCAAGCTAATTATCCGTGTGATTTTGTGGGACCATTCGTCGCTACATGTTGACATCATTGTACAGATTAAAGTGACAACTAATTTAAGAAATCTGACTATCTCGGCAATCATTTGTCTCTTGAAATACATTATTGCTTCATTATTAAAAAAAACAAACCCAGGCTTTGTTTTTGTAAAGTCGCCATTTATGCATTAGCTTCCATGATTCTAAAAACTGATTGGTTGTGCTGTGACCTGCGTATGTCTATGTAAAATTCTTTATATTAAAGTTGCTTTTATCAAAGAAACTTTACCATATAAGGAAATGGCCATAAGGAAATGGGAAGTTCACGTGACACTCGATTTGCAATAATAAAATTCCTGGCACGTCCAGGGATCAAGGAGTTCCAATGCTACAGGACTTGGCTTTTTTTTTTATCAAGAACAGTTTACAATAGTTCAGTTTACAACACTAGATGTCTGTGTGAGAAATCTGTAATGATTAATCCATTAGTAATTGCTCCGCCCCGTTTGTATTCTTTGAATATTGTGTATCTCTATAGTTATCTATAATGTAATAATATTACCGCGCTTGCACATGCTGTGCACATGAAAGTGAAAAATTAGAAAGTTGTCAGAGGAGAACAGTATTAAGTGATAAGATATAATAATTGATCAAATTGTATATTTACTTAGTAGTGCTTCAGATGATTCATTTGCATCAGTTGATACATCACAGAAAGAAATCACAAATGGATTGGAATTGAGAAGTTTTCACTTTGAACAAATCTTGAGGCAACGAAGGACCAATACAATTAACGCTGCTGCAAAATTCCCTTGTAACGATTATTGTGTGATTAGAATAGATCAATATTAATGATAAATATCTTCTGAATAATTTGAAAAGTATTAGGAATGCGTGGTCTAAGAAAGAAAGGAATCTGTATATTTTCTATTTTAGATTGTTTAAACAAACTCGATACCAACTGAGTTGGGATCACAACATATCTGTTTTTGTTTTTGTTTATATAAATACAACATATTTATCTAAAATTACTCTACAGTTTTAAAAAAAGAACAGATTTGTTCGATAGATTAAACTCTACATCTTATCTAACATTTGGATCACTGAGGACAAGAAAATTAATAAAAGCTAGATATTTACTTATTACGTTTATTTGTTTTTTAGAGTAGAGGCCTATTGTTCAAACCCTGGAATGAAACAAAGCAACGGAGAAAAAACAGCTGATATATCAAAAAGAAACGTCACTAGCGGTCCTAGAATTCCAACCTAAATTCAGACAAATCAACCAGTTGGCCACCGTTAAAACAAAACCAGACAGGGTGGAATAAGAGAATTAAAAAGGAATTCAAAAGATCCAAGCCACATAAAAATATTCAATTGTGAATTTATAAAAAAGTAGAAAGAAAAAAATCAGAAAGTAATATTTAGCAGGGCACAATATCAGAAGTAGATAGCGTGGACGTTTAATTTGACCCTAAAAGAAAATTGAAAAAGATTCCATGTAGTGGCCGGAATGAGAATATCCTCAATGTAACTCATGCGTCTTAAAGGACTTAGCTCATTACATAGCTGTAATGTACTACATCCTAAGGGCTTTAGAGGGTTCTAAAAAGGAAGTTCTGAATGAAATTTGTATGGTACGGAGTTTATGGTTTAAAACCTTTTGTCATTGGTTTTGAACCTGTTATTGAAAGGATATGTTCCTTAAAAATGCGGGCACAGTTGTTAAATATAACTTTTTTTTCTGTGTTCTTGCTCCTATAGAAGAAGTGAAGTAGGAATTTTATTAAGAAATTGAAAGATTATATATTAGCCAACTTAGACATGACATCAAAATACTCTTCGGTGACATGATTGGAAGGGAGGAACCCCATCGATATGCCATTGGCCTTTTAATCTACTTGAGGAATGTAATGAGAATGAAGTGACACTTGTTTATTAGGTACTAGAGAAAAAATGACCACCAACAGTATTTTCTTCCAGAACAAAGATATAAATAAAGTCACCTTGATTTCTGCAGATGATAACAGTAGAAATCAAACTGACTACTTTATGATCGTAGACAATGCTCTGATGTGATGGATGTGAAAACATGTAAAGAGGCAGACTTATACAAACCATTGTTTATAAGAAGCAGATGTAAGCAAGATGTCTAAGATTAAAGGAAAGTTAAAGGCAAGATTCGAGTCTTAGGATTGAAAAGGTGAGAGAGTGTTGGAGAAAATAAAAGAGAATTAAAGGAGAAAAAAGATGTGGATATGGAAGGTAAATGAGAAAGGATTAAGGAAGTTGTTATGAAAACAACAGAGGTGGTTGGAAGAGATAACGGATGCAAGAAATGGCTGAGTGTGAAAGAAAGAAACGAGGTTACGATGAAAATGATAGCAACGAACACTCGAGCAACTGTGAAAGAATATAATGGAAAAAAAACCTCCAAATACGAATGTTGAAGAATAAAAAAGAAATAGAGGTATTTCCTCAAGAACAGAGAAGAAAGAAGTAACAATATTGTACTCTAGAAATGAAAAGATTAAGAATGGATTTGGACCGCATTTTGTTGCGGTAAGACTGGGGAAATTATTCTAAATAAGAAAATTACTCAAACGATGGACAAACTACTTTCGAGATTTATTAAATGACCTGGAATTGTTCCTAAAAATATAAATGAGGAATATGGGCCCAGAAGTTTTATTAAAGAACCCACAACATTGGATAATATCAATATGAAGGCTCTAGATGAAGATGAATATTTAATATTATGCTTGAAAAAGTGATACGAAATATTGAAAACAAATAGAGAGAACCATTTAATATCGCACTGTACATTGCCTTGCATTTGAAGATGACCTACATTTCATTATCAGATCTGGAAAAGGAGTTATAAATGCATTTGAACAAATGATTATGGTTTCCCAAAATATTGGACTAAATTGTAAGTCAACAAAATATAAAGTATATGATTAGATATGAGTGTGATAGATTTTGGATAATGCAAAAGATGGAAATGGATCGGTGTATAGCTTTGAAAAGATCTATCAGTTCAGGTATGTAGGATCTTTGATTACAGAGAATAACAAAGTATATTTCGAAATTCAAAATTGAATTACTGCTGAAAACAGGTGTTATTTTGCACTTCTCTCTCTTTTGAAGTCCTCAATGCTGTCGAGGAAGATAAAACTTAGAATTAATAAGACTACGATAAAACCAGTCCTTATGTATGGAGGCGGAACATGGACTTTAACAAGTAAGGCTAAAATAATCTTAAGGCATGGGAATGAAATAGTCTGAAAAAGATCTTTACCGTTGTATTTGATTATGGAATATGACGTATTAGAAGAAATGGCTTTATTTAAACCCAGGAGCCTGGGTTAGTATCAGAAATTAAAAATAAAAGACTCCAATGATGGGAGATTTGAAAGAATGGGCACGAACCGTTGTGTTAAGAGGCTTTCTGAGGGTCATCCAGGAGGGCGACCAAGTATTGGAGGGATTGAGGACCTGCAACAGAATCTAAAGGATGGAAAAGAAAAGTTAAGGATAGGAATGAAGGGGCGAAAATTGTCAGGAGTCCAAAGCCCTCAATGGAGCTACAGCCCATGGAGTTAGTTAGTTAGTGAAAAGAAATGTGAAAAGTGAAAACGAATGAAGAAGAGAAGAAAATTCATTAACAATCACATCCTTCGAAATGAAACAAAAACCTTACAGAAAAAAATAATCAAATTATTAACGTTTTTCTATTGATGTATAAAATTATTATTTATTCGAATGTGATGATTCTTCATCTCGGTGTGAATTAATACTGAACTTATTTTGGTTTAATTAAGATACTTATTTTGGAATATAACTCATTAAGAATAGATGGTATTTTCCCATCTGAATGGTTTAGATAAAAGATTATTAAAGAATGAATTTGGATGAAAAGGAAACAAAAGATCTTACATTATTTTGCTCTGCTTTGTTTGTAAAAATTAGAAAAATAAAACAAACAGAAATCTGGAAACATTTAAAGACTGGATAAAGTAGAAATAGAATTATTTAAGATACATTATTATTATTCATTCTATTAGTAGAAATGAGGGAATTTTGAAATTTTTCATATTTGTAACTACCATATTGGTTAAGATTAGGTATTTTATTTATTTGCTAGGGCTGTTATAACCACTCAATCTGCATTCAGTTTTCAAAAAATTTGGGATCCATCCTTTCTCCACTAATTTTTTCAGAAAACCGTTCATTCTACTTATTTTTTAAAATGCACCGAGTTGCAAGGCTTCAGTGATTTAATAGAAAAATAATAGATGGTGCTAAGGTACCAAAACCTCCACTGGAAGTTTAATTCCAATGGTGCTTGAAAACATGGGACGAGATCTGGATCTATACGTCAACTTAGCTAAGACTTCATCTTAAAGCATTACAATCTCCATTTACATTGAACCTATCACGTGTCTATGATTTCCAATGAAAGAATATCTATTGCTTGCCCTAGGAAAGAGTAGTGCTATAGTCCTTGCCCTAGGAAAGAGCAGTG
>JAFIDM010005346.1:3552106-3585973 GCA_023159025.1 Thereuonema tuberculata
GTGCTATAGTCCTTGCCCTAGGAAAGAGCAGTGCTATAGTCCTTGCCTTCAAAACTTCTCATTCATCAGCAGCAATTATTGCCTTATTCGTTGAATGAACGTATGATGCTGTGTTGCCAGGTAAGCTAAAAATACTATCTACACATTTTATATTCTAACACATCATCCCACTGTCCTGTTCTTTCTTGGTGGATCAATCAAAGGATTATCGAAATCAAAGGACTACTTCCACCTAATCTATAAATGTTTCATTCCTTGAAGGTTAAGTGAGTTCTTACAATGAATATCATTTGACAAATACTTTGTGTGTAATAAGAAGGTCATCGTTTGATTTCTGAATTGAAGATGTTAGATTTTGTTATCATATAGTCTGTTATTTCGTAAAACTCAAATTCGTATTCTATACTTAGCAAAAATAATTTTCGGGACAAACCATAAATTCATATATAATAATTACATATAGATCATATGATTTGTACATATGATTTATGTATATATAACAAATATATTTCAAACCGGGTATTTCAATTAATTTTGAAATATTTCATTATAAATATATATTTCATCTTTATTTTAAAATAATGTGTTTTTAACAATTTTAAATTACATATACGACAGTTTTACGTTTTATAACCAATGTAGTATTATAAGCAAGCAAATTTTTTAGATTTATAACAGTTATATACTTTTAAATGAATTCATTTTATTACTGTCAATAAACAACTTTTAAGATAATATTAATAGAATAGAAACTACTACTATTCAGATAAAAGTTGCTATTAATTACGTAATTAAAGGTTTTAAAAATCTTCCCAAATGAAAAATATTTGCATTCAAGTAAAAAAAAGTATTTTTTTAAGTCTTCCAAAAATATCATCGTTGGTTTTTCAAAGTTTATGTGGTTCAAATTCAAATTTCTCTGTGTCTGAGTGTGTCTATGATTTATCCCGATCTAGCAAGAGAGGTAAAGGAGAAAGGGGGCATAAAAAAGACCATTTATGTCCATCCTTCGATGGCTTCTGTCGCTCTAACCATAAACACCGACACATTTACCTACTTTGATCGATTTCACGAAGTATAAAAGAAAAACTGAACTGTCTATTGTCCATTTATATCGGCTGAAAACACAAATCCTAACGTAGAGTTCGATAGTTTTTAATGTAATGTAGAGTTGTTCACGAAAAATGGCTCGAAATGCGTGATCCTAAAAGAAGATACCGAAGTTGAAGTTTTTGAAGTCAATTTCTATAGGAGAGAGAGAGAGGCGAAGTGACGATAGCATCATCTGCTTGGTATCAGAGATACATTCAAGAGCATTGGAGAATGCTCTTGTCTTTAAAATGAACGTGCAATAATTTTAGCCTGCGTTGCGACAGAAACACAGTTCATGGTTCAAACAGTAGTGGCTGGCATGTGTTAGTCACCTAATGCCAAATCTCTAGTAAATTTAGCTGATATTAATGGATAATAGGCAATTCAGTTTTTTTATTATAATCTTGAATTCGATCAAAATGCCTTTGCGTTTTTGGACAGAGCTAAGGAGGAGTCATCAAATGATACACATAAATAGCTCTTTTTGTTCCCCCTTTCTCCGTTACCCTGCCTTGTAAGCTAGACCATATCCTTAAGGCCAAACCGTTTCAATTCTCGAGAATTTTGTCATCATTCGTTGTGATATCCTCCTTGGTGCACCCAATGCAGTGAAGACTGTGTTCAGGTGAGGCCTGTAAGAATTGCATTTGTCAAATATCTTAGTTGTGTTATTTATTTGGAGAGTTCTAAGATGTCCACTTCGTAGCCTTGCAGGGTTTGCTCTTGTCTTGTCTCTTTGAATTTCTAGATTGTTCTTGAAGTTTTGTCTTTTAGGTTTTGGTAATTTTTAAGGTGCTTTGACTGTCAGTCAGAATCCAGAGGTCTTTGTTTGGTGGTTCTTTAAATGTGTCAAGGGCTTCTTACGAGTTCAGCACCGAAGTTTCAGCTGAAATTGGGGTTTTTGATTGGCATCTGTTTTGTGAAGCATTTATCAATGATAAATGCACCACTTCTTTCTACTTCCATCTGTGTACATTTGTAGGAATTTTATTTTGTAATTGCTTGAGCAATTCAAGATTATGGTCCTTTTATTGAATGGCTGGTGAAGGGTCAGTTGAAAATGGACATTAGATAAAGATTTATTTGGTTTCGTGCGATATTTCAGATAGGTTTGTTCTACTCTGTGATCAATCATTTCTTTCCTTTCAGTATCATTAAACGGAGTCTCTCTTTTAAGCCTTTGATTATTGTCCTATTATGAAAGAAGTTTTGAGATACTGCGGATCTGTTTATATCTTTTTAGTTTATTAATATCTGATTACGTTCAGATCTCTTTAGTTTTTAAACTTCTGTTATTTTCTCAGTTAACAGAATTCCGCTTTTCAACTTACACAATTAGGTTGTAAGAAAAGCAAAAGAAAAAAATCTCTACTTCAAATGTAGTTACAATAACTACATATCTATGTTATTAGCAGAATAGTTTTCTTGGAGCCTCTTGCAACGCCTACACGTCAAATTGTTCAATGGGCGAGAAAAAAATGGCATCATGTTGTGGATTCTCTTAAACGATAAAATATTGATCACAATTCTATCGATTATTAGATTCTTGGATTTCAGTTGCACGAGAGACAAACATTGATCAATCAGCACCCTTCTTAAATTTGTTTTATAAATTATTATTTGTGAAACCTCAACTGTGAGTATTAAGTTATCAGAAATTATGGGATGATAATAACAACTTAAGGTTATAGATTGGACCTTAACAACATTTTAAG
This sequence comes from Thereuonema tuberculata, assembly GCA_023159025.1. Taxonomy (NCBI): domain Eukaryota; kingdom Metazoa; phylum Arthropoda; class Chilopoda; order Scutigeromorpha; family Scutigeridae; genus Thereuonema; species Thereuonema tuberculata. Next base: position 3,554,914 of record JAFIDM010005346.1, read on the forward strand.
GTTGTTAAAATGAAACGCGAATGAAAAAATACTTGATTCGTAATTTTTCAAATTACAGACTTTTTTGTAATTATTGTATGTAGTTAATTATAATTTAACATTTTTCTTAATTAAGTTAAATTAATGAATAAAAGAATTTAATCCTAGATCATTTCGAGATGGAAAAGCCAATGGCATTAATGCATGTTGAAAATCTTCCAATTATTTTTTTTTTATTTCATAACGCGAATTTGCAAGTCTGAAATACTTTTACACTGAAAGAAGAATATTGGGTTGATCCGAAAGTTCGTTTGCGATTTTTATTCATTCACACAATCATGTCACGAACGAACTTTCCATTCAACCCAACGTAATGCTGCTCTAAATGTGATGAGTAAATGAAAGAACGTTACTCAAAATCAATATCTGTCAACAATAAGAATTCATCATTAAACTTAAGCAACTAATCTTTATAACTTAACGACCAGAAAAAAACATACACTTATATAATGAATATTATTTTCTTGACTTTCACTGGTAATTTTTTTATAGTTTAAAATTCTTCTGTTCAAATAACTCCTACATTTGTGCTTGATATCAAACAATTACTATAGGTAGCTAAGAATTCATTGTTTGTTCATACATTTAATTTGTCATACAGTTGTTGTTTTTTTTTTGTTCAAGTATTATTAAAATAAAATTTTTGATAAAATAAAATGTTTTTCTCGAAAATTGCTGTGTTCTGCTCAAGTATCCCTATACATAGCAGGTTATGCCAAGACGCCCCTAGGGGTATGTCAACTAACCCCACACCCGGGGTTAGTTGGCGTAGTTGCAAGTTTTTAGGAAAAGTGTTTTTAGGGTTACCTAAACACGGATTTAATTAATGGGTCCTACATAATTTTGTAGTTAAAAAGATAAGCTATCCGCCGCATTCACCAGAATCCCCTAAGTATTAAACAGAAAAATAGAAAAATCAAAAACCAAAATCTATGCCAACTAGCCCCGGTCTCCCCTGCTTTAAACTATAAAAATTCAGTCAAATCCAAAATACAAATAGCACTTTACATTAACTTTATAATCGTACTTAATCTCATATCTTTCGGAAAACTTGCTTCTTTTTAAGGATATTTACCCAAAGTTGCAGGTAAAATTAGCTAAAAAACCAAAATTAATTATATCTAGCACTAATTATAGTTTTTCTCAACAATGTTTGCACTAGTCTTCAAATGTAAATGTATGCGTTTGAATTCTATCATCAGCCAATCCATTTCCTTTTTAGATCTCATGGCTTATATTTTAAATTGCAATGATTTTAACAAAGGAAACTGATGGTCGTGCGGTTGCCGAGCGGCCTGTGTGCCGGTACCCGGGTTCAAATCCCGGTCGAGAGCATGGATGTTTCATCTTTCTTCTTCTGTGTTTCGTCCGTTTCTCCCCTGGGACTTACTATCTCAGGGTTACTTCTGGACGGGATGTGAATCTCGTCCCCCCTCTGGAATTTCCTGGTTTCACCCTCTCAGGTAGGGCTAGCACGTGGTCCTTAGTTGGCCAAAGTCGATGAAAGGAAGGAATTACTCTAGGGCGGGGGAGTGGGGGATATTGCTATTCAGAATTTGTTTTCGATAAACAAGCAAACATATTTCATTAGAAATTGGAGTACAGTTATAAATACATTTATTTAATGAATAAATAACTTGAAAATCGGTAGATAGATATAAAATTAACTGAATTTTCATTTCCCTCCCTCCCTACACACATACAAACACACAAGCCCTTCAAACATGAAGGAGTTTCGTTAGAAATTCGTGTTCTTTAATTAATAACTCAATTACTCTGTTCCATTAAATCTTAAAATAAAAATACTAAAAGACTAGACTAGAAATTGATTCGAGTTTCTACTCAAAGTCAAAATTCCCACATCAAACTCAGGATAACATTCTGAGCCACGAAACATTCTGCATGAGATAAAGTTAATGCTGTTACAATTCTTCCACTGCAGCCAATGAGCTTTGGCGTCAACTTTAAAGCGAGTCTCGTTGAAAAAACTATCGATAACCAACTCTTCGTGTAAAACCTTTCAATGGGAGCTAATCGCGTCGATCGAATCCACGAATACGAGCTCAATAATACGAAAAACAATCTGACCCTTAGACTCGCAATGAAAGAGAGGGCGGTTATTCACAAATTACGACTGACCTCAACATCAGTTGTTGTATTTAGATTTAAGAATGAGTTATTGCCCTATGAAACTATTAAACTGACTGAAAATAGCTTAAAAAATAACTAAGTATAACAATATTTCAATAAAAATAAATTTCATATGCATGTAATTAGTGTAAGGAAAAAAGTATCCAAAATACACTCAAATTAAATTTGGTTCTCGCATCCTAAGCTATCGTCTCGGGAATCAGGGACAGTTGTTTCTGCCTTATTAGGTGTCATCAGCCAGATTTACCCTTGATGATAGGCTCAGAGTGCGTGACAAAGTTAAGGACACCACTTCAGCTCCCTGAAGCGGCACCCCAACAAATCAACACAACAATAGAAAAGCACTAGGTCCAGCACGGCCTCAAATTCCTTGTTTAGGGTTTGAGAACCTTATTAAGTTGTGTGCATTTTTGGTATTTATTTTTCTTATAACTTATATTTTAGAAATTGGATAATGTATGGTGATAGAAAGATTACCAAAAATATAAAATTAAAATCTCAAAAAAAAAAAAAAATGATTCTTCTTTTGTTTTTCGTATGATAAACAAAACTACAAAATATTGCTACAAGTTTAATTTAACAAGAGTAAAGCTCTTTTCTGTCATAATAGATTACAAAAGATTAGAATAATAAAAACGTCTTAGAATACAGTTTTCGCCATAAGCTTGTCCCTTTATCTGTCCAGTCCAGATAAAAGTAATTCAAAACTTTAAAAAAACTGTCTATTTGCGATACCGATTGCTTAGGAAACAAATTATATTGAAGGTGTTTAAGCCACTACTCCAATGTGCTTAACGAACTTTTGCAACGATAAATCAACAACGAATTATCTTTAATGTTATCTGTTTGAAATAGACTTGACTGAATAAGTCTCCAATAAAAGAAAAGCCAAGAGAATATTCAAGAATTTGTTACCAATGTTACAATGTTACCGTTAAGTAAAAGTAACAAATTTCAAGAAGGTTTTTCTACTTGAAAGCCTCACTGATACACGCTGTGTAAATAAAGAGAGCAACAAAACCATTAAAAAATAACGAAATATTGATAGCGAAGAGAGTTAAGCTACAGTTCAGCAAATATATTTATTGTATTTTTTTAAATATAAAATTTCTCGTTATTTCTATTCCGATTAGAAATTTCTTCTACGAATGTGAATATTCAGCAGATTTTCAAAAACAATTAAACCCTTTTATATAAATTAAAATGGATTTTAATTTACCAAAGATTTTAAACAACAGCAACATTTCTGAAAGTTATGCAACATAATTAATTATTCGCGTTATAATAATGTTCGAACGAGTTCCTTATAAGATACACAATTCTTCTAAAATGTCTTCTTGAATAACAACGACGATATTTCATTTTCTTTAACATTTTTGAAGTATCTCATGATTAAACGAAGAGATTCAGGAGTTTCTTATAATTTTTTATAACACAAAATAAAAGGAATCCATTACTTCATTTCAATTAATGTTAGATACAGTACGTCTCCTATTTCTGTGGCCCACTTATTAGATGGCAAACATTTTGTGTATCTTTCTTTCATTGAGGTCGTCGCAAAAGTGAATAATGATACATGAAAATTGAGGTTTGTTCAAAAATTCAAACTTTTCATCAAAATTCCATTAAATCAAATTTATAAAATAAGACACTGACTTTGAGAAACCGAGTTCTGATGTGTAAATTCTAGAACTGTTCGCTCGACATTTAGTTCAGCTGAATTAAATACTTATTTATTGTATTTAGTTAATGCCTGTACTTAATACTTAAGTGCTGTATTTGCATAGATGCAGTATTGTGCAAAACAATTAGAAGTGAAACACGCAAACCAGGAGTGGAGACAGTAATATAATGAAATATCAGTTATATAATAAGGAATAGCCTATCTTAGCATTATCCATTCAAGATATGTTGTAAATGTTCTTTAAAACTATTCAAATGTAACAGTTAGGCTAAAAGTATATCTTGATGAGTCGTTAATGTCTCGAAATCAGTTCTTCACTGTTTTGTGATTTAAAGGAATTTGATGATTCCCCTAAAATCTTCATCAATCAAATAGAATCCACGAGTAAATAATAGATAAATAGTTGTTGATCAAAATATAAATGAAGCTTCGAGCAACCGTAGATCATCAGTTCCATACAAGAAGCCTGTGTCATTTCTGTCATTATGGTTCAATTCCATAATGTGATTTTCTAATCAAACCTTTTCATCTCCTAAAGACGTTTGAGGACAACTGAACAATTAAAAGAGAAATCACAAGTAGAAGCAGAAATTCTAATTGTGAATCTTTACGTTGTCAATCGCATTTGGAGTTATTTTCCAAAGACAGATAATGTTCCAAAAGACCATCAAATAAGAAAAACAACTTGGCCTATTTATATTCTGAACAACTTTACTTAAATACAGTAATGTTGCATTTTCTTCAGCAATAGTCGAAAATTCGGGAAAGTTGCGATTTCTGCTCCTGATAATGAATCTGTAGATTCTCATCCTAAAGGCAGGCTTGAATATTGGTTCACAAAGTACCGTTGTAAGAGTTATACTAACAGTGCTCTTTATTGATGAATTTAGATATGGTAATACAGCAACAGTTACTTAAAAAAAATACGAATCTACTGCTGTCAGGAACGATATTTAAAGAAAATCCTATGTTTTGAGTTGGACAGACTTTGAGTAGTAAAATATGTCATTAGGCAATCGTAAGGGTCTGTAAATACGGTTAATATTTTCATACTGATAACTTATTTCTGCAAATTAAGCAGGGGGGGAGATTATCATTTGAACAGACAAGGATCAGCTGACGACCAACAACTAAAAGGTTCACATCGTCTGAACCTCGTGCAGAAGCTTCGAACATTTACAAGGTATCAGAGGCTCGAAAGGAAACTCCACTAAAACTCCACTTTTTGAACAATATCTGTCATTAAAGAATGTAAAGGTTATCACATGCCTTTTAATTCTTTGGTTTCTTTGAAATCAAGTTATTCTGCGAAACACTGCTAATATTATGAGAATAAATGCAATTTTGATATTTGTAGATTCCGCCCGTTTTTCTCATCTACTTTTCTTGGCAACCTGTTGAGAAGTCTTGTTTCATAAACTGTGCTACTAATTCCTTTCAATTAAACAAAAACTATGTAAAGTTAAATAACCATAACAAAACAAAATCTTGTTATGCTACGTATCATCATTTCCGAATTTATCGCCTAAAGGTATTGAAAGCAAAAGTATTGCAATTAGGAAACATAATATTTTTGCATAATGACATGAACACTTCTGTTTTAACATTTCCTAAAAGAAACCCATTCTAAAACCCTTTCCGAAACTTCGCGAAACTTTCCTTTCAGCCAAATCTGGACAATCACTATTTAACATTCAAAATATGTTTGTGTGATTAGATTAATCTAGTTCCATCTAAACTACAATGAACCCAGAGATATCTCAATTTGAACTAACAATAATGTTTACCAAAATATTGAAACAACTTTTGATAAACTTTTCATCTTATTTGCTTATTCCAATCCTATTTTCCTCAAAAGATATCAACAGACCGAATTATTGGAAACAGAAGGCAGTGATTTAATACTTGCTTATTGAGTGAACATGAATTCTTCTAAAAATATAACATCTCCGAATAAACACCATCTTCTCCTTTATTACACAATATTTCTTTTGAAAGATTTTTCAAACTTCATCAGATGGAAAAATGCCTTATATCTCTTCTCTTTACAGAGAATTCGTTAGATTGTAAATATTCAAAATATTAGAAACAAAATCACGAAACATTACATCTTATTTCAGAAAATTATACAAGGACTCATCTCGTGGTTTACTGTTGAGACAATCCTACAATGATTTCAAGGAACATGAACAAGCATTCAAAAACAACAAGAAAAACATATCAGACTGGGCTGATCATTGCTTGTTTCATTCTTATAACCCAGACCCCATTCATAGAGGTTTTATTTCCTATAAAAGATAGGAACATCAGTTTCATCATCGAAGCTTGAAGAATTAATAGTTTTAAATGTATTAATAAAGTTAGAGGAATAAAAATTAATGAAAACACTTTAAATTGTGCTCAAAGAGTATTAAAGAACAAAGATATATTTAATTAGTTGAGTATTATATTAATAACTCACTAGTAGAGAAGCCATTGTATGATTTTCTGAAATAAGATGTAACATTCCGTGATTTTGTTTCTAAAATTTTGAGTATTTACAATCTAACGAATTCTCTGTAAAGAGAAGAGAGCTGAGGACCCCAAAATCACTTTTACACAGCTTCGTTGAAAGCGTCTTTAGCCATTATAAGTGACCTAAAGGAAGTGAACACAACCCAATGTTGTATTAAAAATAAAAGAATAATTTTAGGATCATATCATGTGACTGATCACAAACTGTTAATTATTATTTTTCTTGTTTTTAATAATAAATAAACTTTATTGTGTCGTAAATGAAGAAGTTCCTAAACTTAAAAATACCTCGAATTTCAATGTCATTTTTATTCAGAATGTTCTTTTCAATAAATATCTCTACGACGGACTCAAGTAAACCAGCTCTAAAAGAGAATAATTACAGTGATTTTTTTTAATTTTTGAATCACATTCTTAATGTAATTAAATGTTTAAGACATGTCTAAAAAAATTCACAAACAAACTATAATTGTTAGAGAAACATACGTTTTTAAGAAACCGCTTTCAATTATCACACCTAAATGCATTTAAAAGAAGCAAAGTATTTATTTAGCTTCAAATAAATATTTTTGGAAGAAGGAGCAAATTGGCAAAATTCATCCACGTATAAAATTGATCAGTAATTACAAAATCACGTGACATCTCTAGACAATGTTAATGGAATATTTTTTTATAAAAAAAAAATCACAGAATCCAGGAGACAGACAAAGTAATGCAATTTTAAAAATGCATTTCATTAAATCTGAATCTGTTTTATTTTTATTTTTAAATGAGATGTGGAGCAGATGCTTCGAATGATGTTTAGCAGCTGCTCTAGCTACACTTACCCAGTGGTCGATGTTTTGGATTTGATTTTCTAAACAAACATAATAAGAAAGTAAATTAAAATTATAATTAAATATCTGAAAGAAGATGAAAAAACCAAAACCAAAAACACATACACAGAATACTTTAGGAATCAGTTTAATGCATTGACTCAATCTTAGCGTTAATATTTATTTCTGAGGCATAATTTGAAGGGTACTTCGTTATGATTTTTTAACTCCACATTTGAGACTTGAACTAATTGAACTCTGTCGATCCTAACTACGTCAGTCGGTTAAAACCGTTCACCGAATTCCGAAGCACAGCGTTTTTAAAACCAAAATGGAAATCTAACTGATGAGTACTAATCACCTCAAGACAACTTTTACTGATTTTTATTATGAAAAGTAATAATAATAATAATAACAACAATTACAATAATATACGTAAATTTATCTATATTAAGTTAATGAATATTTTCTTTTTGTATCTTTAATTCTTTCCGTTCTATTAACCAACAAACTGTGCAATTCTACTCCTTATTAATCTAAAATTGTGTTTTTGTAATTTTGAACTAAAATTATTGAAATGACGAACAGCTGGAAACTACCTATTTAACAATACAAACAATATGTAAAAACTTAAACTAAACTACGTGTATTTTTTCAAATGTAAGTATACTTTCTTTAGATATTATCATCTATATGAACTAAGCCCATGTAGATAAGAAACGCTTAGTGTAAGGAACTTAGAAGCTTACTCTTAGCCAGTCGTTTTTTGAATTATTATATATTTTTTTAAATGAATGGAACCGAACTTCTTGGTTAATTTTAGATTATTTCTTTGTCTTTACAATTTCTTTAGTACTATTTGCTGTATTTAAAGAAATGAAGTTACTTTACTCCAGCCGAGATTATACGTTTTTCGCCATCTTTGCTTTTTTTCTATCAATTGTGAATGTTTTTCCCTATTTATCTTTATTTCATTCAACTATTCTATCCCTTCCTGTGTTGCAAAATGAAAGTTTCTTCCATACAATGTCAAATGAGAAGAAGTCACTCATGTTAACAAGTCCTTAATCTTCAGTTTGTTAATTAAAGTTTATTAAATTCAGTTTGTTAGTATTTAATACGTATTAATCAACAAGGATGAAACGTATCTGTTCCGGATAATTAAAACAGAGGTTCCCAAACTGTGCGCCAAAGCAAACTCACAGATTCGCGTCGGAATCTTTCAAATTTTCGAGAATTAAGTAAAAATATTGTTGTTGTTTTTTTAATCTATTTAAACTATTCTTTCAAATGGTTATCAAGTTATTAGGACGTAAATACTTCTAGTTCTTTAAACCTAAATGATTCATAAAAGGAACTGTCTCGTGTTTCTCTGACAGGAAACAGAAAAATTATGAACCTCTGGCTTATTACTGCTAAAATTTTTAAACAGCTCATTAATTAAACATAGCTATATCTATTTTTCTAAAGGATTCTTTCATAGGATTTTCTTTTGTTTTAAGATAAGCAAAATTCTTATCGTTTGTTTCCTCTAAAACATTATTCTTTAGCATAAATTGCTTGGAAGAATCTAATAATTAAAGTACTTAATACATGAGTAAGTTTGAAATGGAAAGAAACAACACTTGATGTAAACAGACAGAATGTTCAGTCACAGATAATACATGAGTAATTAGAAAACTAAATATTAACTAAGAAAGAATTGTTTAAGTATAGTTGCTTATTTTCTAATTGCTTTTTCAGAATTTACATTTTAAAATGTGAATATTTGATTTCATTTCCTAATAAGCTCAGTATTGCATTGAAAAAGCTACTTCTCCTAAATCCTATCTCATATATTTAGCAAATCACGAGTATCTTCTTGCTTATAACTATTGACATAGCCCTGAATATTCGCTGGATAATGTATCCATGTGAATTGACTAGGGAATTTACTTTGGAAAAACTAATAAAATCAGCAAAAACATCCAAATATTCCAGATATTTTCTTATAGAGAAACCTTCGAAATTCCTCAGGGAAGACGAACTCATTTGAATTTCACGGATTCATCTGAAGAAATTAAATATTTTCTGTTACTGTTAGGTTTTAATTCCAAATCATTTGATTTTTTTTTTTGCATTAAATGAAAGATTAATACAATGTAATAAAAGCATTTTTAAATTTGCAATGAATTTTGTTTATGTATTTCCAATTAACTTTGAAGGATTTTTCTTGTTAACCCTTACTAGTTTTCAAATAACACTATTCAATTGATTTAAACTATTTCTTACGAAGACACATCCCTAATAAACACGACAATATTAAAAACAAATTAAATGTTGAGCAAAAGGAGGCTATTTTTAATTACAAACAAAATTCTCTTCTACGAGTTATATAGAACTGAAAATTTCTGGATCAATAATACTGAATCTACAATCTTAATTTTTTTTCATTATAAACATCATTACATTGATTAGGGAAAAAATCATTTCTTTAAAAACAAGGTAATGATATTTCATGATGCTTCATTTCATCCAATTTATCGAATAAAAAATTTAATATTACCCTGTCACTCCAGCTCTTTTGTTTTTAGTTTTGCTATTTTAGTGGCACACTTTGTATTTACGTTTTATGTAAGGAAATATTTTGATATGGGACATATATTGTTTGTTTCAATTTTCATTTGCTACAATAACCCGAAAGACAAACCAAAATATCACTTCAGTTGAATGCCTAGAAGATGTGTTGTGAAGCTGTTGGTTGCTAATGTATGTTTTTTGTTTGTACTTTTTGATTTCGTTGTTTATTTTGCAATGGAGAATACCCTTCTAAACCTTGTCTCCGTCATTGTGTTAAGCATTGACTTCAATTACAATTTTTAGATTTTATACTCATTTCCAAGATTTACATCAATTGTAATTATAATATAAATAAGAATGATAATAATGTAAATAAAAAAAAATTGGAAGAAGGCTTTTGCAGATGTAATACAGGAATGTATTTTTTTATTGTCCTTATAAAAAGATTCTTTTTAAGACATCTGTAAGAATGTATCCCGTAGGAACAGCTCAATATTACTGAATGTATGATTATTTATGTGTCATCCAAATATACCTTTAAAAAAATCCACTTTTACTATTCGTTTTCAAAACGAGAACTACCACAACACAGACGATTCTATTCCCCAAAGGGGTGATACGCTGTGATGGACACTTTCCTAAGACCTGTTTTTCTTTTAGTAACTGTTATTTTTGCAATAGTATTTATTCTTTCCATAATTCTTTCCCGAAAAGCACAAATAGAACGCAGCTACTAGTAAACTAACACTGATAAAAAGTAAACATCCCCTCTTTATTTCTCCTCATACCTATTTTCATGAAATCGAAGGAGACCTGACGCATGCGCAGAAGCGTTGAAGGCTCTCGTAAACAAAACCGTACAGTACAGAGTTCTGATGCAAGGTTTCGATATAACTTTTGTAGATCAGGAAGTTTTTGACTTAACTGTGAGTAGCAAAATGATAATTAATGCACTGCACACATGTTATCTGCCGACAGATTTGCTTGTCTTCTTCCTGACTGACAATAAATGTAAGGAAGTCGCTTGAAAAGCTGTATTTATTATTATTATTATTATTATGCACAAAACAATGTGTATCACAGCTGCCAGTTCTTTAGCTGGTGTTGGCCTTCAAACGCATCGAATTCTTCCCAAGAATCTAGGATGTCGTAATGTATCGGCGCAAAATATGTGCTGATCCAAGCAGTGCGGCTTTTTGGAGTTGACCGATGGAAATTTTGTCAATATTTAGATCTTGTAAGTGCTTACCAAGGTTTTTTGGAATAGCACCCAGTGTGCCGATAACCACTGGAACCACCACTTCTGGCTTGTGCCATAATCGTTGAACCTCGATTTTTAAGTCTTGATAACGTGTGATTTTTTCTAGTTATTTTTCTTCTACTCTACTATCACCAGGTATGGCTATATCAATTAGCCATACCTTTTTCTTTTCTGTCACTGTCAAGTCTGGCGTATTGTGTGCTAAGATCTTATCCGTTTGAATTCTGAAATCCCATAGTATTTTCACAATATCATTTTCAGTCACGTTGTTTACAGTATGTTCCCACCAGTTGTTTGTTGTTGCAATTTGATAATTTTTGCAGATGTTCCAGTGAATCATCTTTGCAACTTCCTGATGTACAAAAATTATATCTAAACCTTGCATCAGAACTCTGTACTGTACGGTTTTGTTTACGAGAGCCTTCAACGCTTTTGAGCATGCGTCAGGTCTCCTTCGATTTCATGAAAATATTATTCTTATTATCCACATTTTGAAACACAGTCAAAAATTCGCTGACTGGAGCCTTAGTTGATACAAGTTTCAGCCAGAAACAGGATTATTATTGTTATTATTATTATTATAAAATAAAACAGTGTAGAATGGCTTAGAAATAGAATCTACTGTTTTGTTTTAATGCAGACAATATTTTCCAGTGTTTGTTGTATTGCATGGATTAAAACCTTTCAACTTTGCATTGAGATCTTCTTTTAAAAAGACCAACATTTACATGAACTCAACAAAAAGTATTTATACAAATATTTTATGCGAAAATGAACATTTAGCGAACGACAAGATCAGCAACCAAAATAATAAAACAAAACCAAAAAAGACCAGCTCACACCAATCAACCAAAAAATAAAACAAAACAAAAAAAGACCAGCTCACATCAACCAACCAAATAAAACAGACAGAATCAGAGGAATAGTTTTATTACTTGGCACGTAATGGACAAGTCACTTCAGTCTTATCCATTTGACCTCAATTCCCAAAAAGTAAATAAACAAATAAATAAATAAAAAGAGAAACCGACTATTTAAATATGCCTATTTATTCGTATCAAATAATTTAATCATTCAAGTATATCTTTATTTACAATATTTACATTGTATAATTATTAATTTATAACACAGGAAACGCTAAATCGTTCACATAATAAAAAATAACTTTGTTAATATCTCGAATTAAAATATTCAAATTCTTACGTTTCTGAAACAATAGCAGAACTTTGTAGATTTCAATGATAGAAGTCAATTTGAACAACTAACAGTACAATAAAAATAATTCCTTAATGTACAAAGAAAAAGTCAAAGAATTTTGCTTTTTCTAATCAATATTTCACCCTCACTATTATTCCAATTGTAGCTCCTGCTTCTTTCGATGAATAAAATAAATTTAATCACTAACTAAAATTCTAACGACTTAATAATCCATTGCAACAAAAAATTTTCAGTACGAAGATAATCAAATAAAAAAAATATTATAATAATATTGTCTTTATTTTTACTTAAAGTTATATTTGCGTGCAATGTTACAGAACAAGAGGAAAACGATATTAAAGACTATGTTTATTCTTATATGAGTTTCTAAATATTATAACAAATCCAATCGATAAAAAAAAATATTCTTAGCAATGACAAAAAAGGATCTCCACTCTTCAACCAAATTAAATATTCAAAATCCTCGTGTTTTCTCTTTCGTTGGCAATAACGGAGTTTCAAGTGTTACTCTACTATTTTTTTCAATGATTCAACATTTCACAACTTTTATCTGTACAAATATTCTAATGCCTTTGATAAAAAAACATTTATTAACTGAGATATTTTTAGTCTCTGTTCCAATGGGGAGACTCATCAGACCAATCCGTGAGTGTTCCTCTAATAATTCGAAACTGTTTCTTGAAATTTGGGATCCATATTCGAAGACCTAATGATACGATCTAATGTCTATATTAGACATTACTCTAAATTAACTCCTTCCAAATTAGCGCGAGAAGGCGGCAAGAATTCCCATAGAAAAGCATTTAACTATTGGATTTTTATTCTATTTCTGTTAATGTCAAATTGTCTGAAGCAATCAATATTAAATCCTTTTAGCGAATCCATTGCGCGTGATTTCCACGTGAATAAAATTAATCCTATTGGACAATTGAAGTAACTACAGTCTTCGCGGCCAGAGTTGAAGTTCCCAGAATGCAACGCAGATTATAGATTTTCCTTTCCTGGCCGGTCGCGCACAATCAAATAGAAGAGAAAATGGCGATCGCTGCTTCACATTCAACATTTCGACGAGGAAAAGTTCTCAACAGTCAAGCTAGGGAAATTATTCTTAACGTTGCTCGTCGATTTCAAGAAGATGTATGCGAGATTTTTGATATTTCCTATTTTTGATAATTGAGATTGATATTTCCTGCGGAGCTCATGGCATTGATACTGGAGAAATTAGTCAATGATAATGTGTTTCCGGTTTCAACATTCGCCGCGACGACTTTAATGCGGTTTTAATTCATTTTTTCACAAAATAGAAAAGCTGTTTGCAATTAGTAGAAATTAGAATTTCAGTATAAACGCTTTCGCTTTTGTCGTTTTCAGGGCTTAAATTTTTGTACGAATAACATTTTAACGAAAGTAGTCTTCAAGTTCTTTAGTTTTCACAGTTCATTCCCTTTTAGATGTGTAGCAGAGCAATGAATCTAGTCCAAAACATACTCTTAAGAGAACAGGCAGCAATTCGCAATCGGTTACAGTTGACAAACAAGTCTCTTAAGAATGAAATGAGAACAAGAAAACGTCTGCTTGGTGAATGGGAGGAAGAATTTCAAAGCGACAGGAAAGACATAGGTAATAATAACAGGAAATGAATACAAACAAAAAAAATACAAAGACTGACCTTCATTGAGCAATTGATAGAAAACGATTGAAAATAATGATTGAATTAATACAAAGGAAACCCAAAATGCATCAGCCTACCATTAGGGAGGAAATGGACTCGCAAGCCGATTGTTGAAAGAACTATACTCCAGTCATTTTGCTATTTTTATCAAATCCATTCTCCTTTTCTACTATAATTTCAGATAACTGGCATTAAAGCGTTCTTCTTACTACCAATCCCAATTGTTTTCTCGCTAAACAGAATAAATGTTGATAGAAATGTTGAGTAATGGATTATTCAAACTTCTGAGCGCCATCTATTGAAGAACAACAGAAATGTTTTATTTATAGTATTTATATAATTAGTTCACATATTTTCATGTCACAAATTTTCCATCGTTGTTTTTTCTTAAAGGCGATAAAAACAAATCAATGTCCATCAAAAAACAATGTTTAACAAAGGAAATTGTAATCCACTTGGAGACTGCAATCTAGTTGAAACTAAGCGATCAACTCATACCCATTAAAGGAAACCAAAAACTCATAGCGCCAATTTTAACTGCGTTTCCCTTATCCTTTGACCGGACGAGATTGAATATACAAAATATCTAAATTCATAGTCAATTTTTATTTTGTTATTTTATTTCCTACGTCGCCATAGCTTTTAATTTTTCAAAGCAAGAAACTTATTTTGATCTTAAATTTAAGTGTTTTTGTACTTTCAATCTATTTAAGGAAAAAAATATTTAATCTATTTACTTATTCATCTATTATCAATGTTGTACCAAAGGAGTGGGTTGATAAGTCCTGTAACATCCACATTCCTCCATTTCATCAAAAAAAAAATGGAAGAAATCTAACATTATAAATCTTTTCTTGTGTGTGTGTGGATTGAAAGCCATCATTTTGTTTGAATTTCCTCTCCTCCTGCATCGGGAAAAAGTTTTTTTTTAGGTTGAGTTGTTAAACAATCCCCCGTTTCAAATTCCTGAGCACGACCCTGTCTGTTATTACTTATTCCTATACATTTTCAAAGCCTAAAAATTAAAATAATCTATTAGACATGAGATTTAACGTGCTTAGAACATTTTTACAGTAAAATAAAACAAAGAACGCACATAACTAAACAAAACAAAAATTCACTGAGCTATTTTTTAGTATTTGTGCTGGGAATCGGAGACAGTACTGTTTCGAGGTTAATTATTACCGTGTAATAAATTAATCCCTTAATGCTAAGCTAAATGCTAGCAGGGATGAATTATTCACCCTTTTTTATTCTTGATTTTGTTTTGATGTTTTTGTACTTCAGGGGTCAATGATTTGTATGTTTGTCCGTTTTGTATATTGTCCCATTTCACTGAGCGAGGACGGATTGGACTGATGAGAGGTCAATTAACCTCGAGACAGTACTGTCTCCGATTCTCAGCACAAATACCAAAAAATAGCTCAGTGAATTTTTGTTTTGTTTAGTTATGTGCGTTCTTTGTTTTATTTTACTGTGAAAATAATCTATATTTACTTATTTTTTTTATTTTGTTTTTTTGATAGGTAACAATCATCTGTAAAGACAAACTTCTCTATTTTTTTGTCTTAAAAAAAATAATTTAAGACAAATTATTGTCTTAAATAATTTAAGACAAATTATTGTCTTAAATAATTTAAGACAATAATCTGTCTTAAATTATTTATTTCAATACATTAGTTTTTGATGTATTTTAAACATGGCACTGATAAATCCTGATGTGAAATAATAGTGGATTTCCCTAATCTCATGATGAAGGAAAGGAAGTGGTGTTTTATTGAAGCCGATCATATATAGGAAGTCCATTCTGATAAACCACACCAACAAAAACACCGCGGAAATAAGAACATTCCAGACCAACAAACAGTTAAGCATATTTAGTTTGATATATTATCATAATTATGAAATATTAATATTCTGAGAAAATATTACTGTGTTCAGTAATGATATCCTGCGTCTGTAATTCATAAAATATTCAAGTTCTTATCATTAAAAAAATAAAAATAAATTCATTAGAATTTTATGAAATAAGTAAAAAGAATTAAAAAATGCCACTAAGTTATTCTTAATGATATTAAAAAATACTAATTAGTTTAATCTAATTTGGATTTTAAAAAACTAATTCTTTTAGATTTCCTTGTATTCTTGGATACAACTTGCAAACGAATTCATAACAAAAATTAGAATTTTCATGCATTGTCTTCGAAATGTTTGCGAATTGGCAAGAATATTTCTAACATGTGAAATAACATTCCTCTTGCCAATTCGCAAACATTTCGGAGACAATGAATGAAAATTCTAATTTCTGTTATGAAATCGTTTGCGAGTTATATCCAAGAATACAAGGAAATCTACAAGAATACAGAAATTAACAGTTTCTTCCTTGTTGTTGTCTAACTTTATATCGCTTAAAACATACCTCTGATACATATCTCTATATATGTGGCCTCAATGGATTAACGTTAAAAGTCATTCAAAACCTAAAACTTGAATTGTTCCTTCGTCAGAGTTATGAATTTCATTTAGACCAAGAAGATCTAAGGAATTGATAAATTTAAACATGGGTTTCGTTGAAATTTTAAGCATTCAAATGAAATTTTATGCTTATTCAATAAAGGCTATTAGAAACTTTTAAGGGAGTTATTTTTATTTCTCTAATACTTATCTTTCTCTTTATTTCAAAGTTTTAATCAAATTTATTTACTTTATAAAGAAGCAAACAGTAATGGAGAAATAAAGAATTTTTATTAAATAATAATAAAAAAAATAATTTATTTCTCCAAAGTTTTTGCTCTTATAATAAAAAAGTTGATACTGTTTCTTGTGTGTTCAAGACGGAATCAGATAAAAGAATAAAATCCTAACAACTGCTGTTTATGTTTTGATAAAATATCTTAACTTACGACATAATTCTTAAGGATTCCTTCGTTTGTTTTTTGATTAAAAAAATCAAAATGAAATCCGAAGGTTTTTCGAAAAGTAGATTCATTACTTTGCAAATTCATTTAAAATGTTAATGGTTTTGAATAAATTTCCTATTTTTATAACTTCATTTAGGAAAATAAAAAATAGAATACTTTAGATGTAAATTTTAGATTCCACAGTTTGGCCCTATTGGAACTATCCACTAAAAAATAATCATAAAGGCTTGGAAACCATTGACACAAAAACAGAATTCCCTTCCAACCCAATAATAGAGTTCTAGAACATTCAGCTGTCAGGCTTTTTTTGAAAAAAATCTTTTTTTTTTAAAGCCTCAATGAAATGAGAAAAAAAATTCTGAAATTTCTCCGTAATTAGAACCATAGTTGCTACAATTGTTTTAATGTGGCTTTTTATTAACTGCTGTTACGTGAGGTTGTACCCATTCACAACAAGTGTAAAAGCTCTCCCAATTACTGTACAACCCTACGGAGTCGAAATTTAAAGAATATTTCTAACATTGCTATCAAATAGACAGTCACTTTCATTGTTTTTTCTTTTTTTGAAAGCTCTAAAAGAAAACCAGTGCAATATCTCTGCTGCCCAGACATTATTTTGCACTTGAATCAATGAAGGTTAATAATTTAAGTAAGAAATTCCGTCCTTAATTTGTTGTCAACTTTGGAAATAAACTTCAGAAATAGCTAAAATCATCTGTAATGGATCCAAAGTGGCAGGTGTTTGTTTTTGGGATCTCTCGCTACAAATAACCTGTGACGCTTGTGTTACTGAAAATTCAGTCCAAGTTCATTGGAAAACAGATTTCAATTACAGAAAATTGAATAAGAAAAATAGCACTAATGGAAATAAAAGTTCACATAAAACATTCGTCAAAGAAGGATATTTAATTGAAGTAAAAAAAAATGTTTATTCTTTAAATAAATAATAAAAATACGTCGTTATTAAAATTCATTATTATTAACCTATTATTCACGTATTTACGAATTAAGTAATTACTTTTTATTTCAGAAGAATTTTTTTTTTATATTTTTTTTAATAAAATACTTTATCCTTGTAATAAATAACAATTATTTGTAAAATGTGCAGTAGCGTTATTCTGCAGACGAAACAATTATTAATATTTAACAGTAATAAAAGAAAGTCATCAAATATTCATCCATTTTTCACAGATGATTTACGTGAAAGCGACGGACTTGAATTAGGAGTGTAATTAACAAATGAGAAACAGAAATTCAAAAACAGGAAAACAAAATATAAGCCTAACGGAAAAAACTTCCAAAAATATGTTTACAAATTTAAACTTATCTATAATGGAAAACGTAGGCGATAATATAGTAAAATAAACTCTTCAAGGAAAATAAACAAAAGTAGTAAATTTCTATAAACATTTAAAACCTTAGGGTTGAGGTACAGGTTGTAAGGGAAGAATATTAAACCACTTTTTATTGTTCAATGCCATCAATCGCAATCAATAAATCAATAGTGGAGGTCGCTGTTATCTGGAGATTGAGGCTGGCTTCACTTTTTTTCCCCTTGCGTTTCGATAAGCGAGGTTCTCTGATTCATTTAGGGTGAATAAGGAATAAAACTGTAGCAATTAATAAGGGGTTCTCCAGCTTTCCTGATGACATTGCGGATGTTTTGTTCGTGTCCCGATGAAAGAGATGAGAAAGGGGGGATAAAAAAAGAAAGAAGCCCCACTGACGTCAAGGGGCTACAAATGACCTGACTGGATTTGTTAGTGTTGATTACGGGGCTGAGATCCTCTTTTTTTCCCTCTTTTTTAAACAAGTGGTTCTTGGGAGATAAGAAGGTCAAAGTAACCCTATTGAGCAAAAACGAGGCTTATCGTTGCAAATTAATGCCTCAAGTAAAAAGCAAGAGCACTCGTAGGCGTCATCCAAACAGCTAATCAACTAATTCCAACGACACTAGACGTAACATTAACAAAATCTTATCATTTCACCACGGAAAAATACAAGCACTTGATACTGACAAGTTGACATCTCTCTTATGTACGTATTAGCTTCCTGGAGGGCTGTCAGAGAAAATCCCGATTTCTTTATAAATTCACAAAACCTTGTAGAAGGTAAATTGATTGTCCATTCAACGAGTTGTTCCAACACTCAAGATTTTACGATTTTTCAAAGTAATCTGAAATATGAGCGTAACTCTGTTGCCGTAAGACAGCTTTAACTGCCATTGTCGGTAATTGCGAAGTAGGAATAATTAATAAATGGACTGCGATGAATGAAAACACGCAATCAGTATTGCCTTGGTCTAGGATTTTCTTTTCGTTCGATGGGAAAGAATGTCACTTCGAGACTGACTAAACAAGTATCACAGGAAAGATGCCGACTCCTTCCCGTTAGTGTGCCGAGCACAACATCGCCGACTGCGGCCACAAGAAGCGGCAATCTCCGGCATCCATCTTCTGCAGTGCGGCCTCTAAATGCACAGACATACCGTACATCCCCATCCGACCCGCCCAATCTACCTTCCTGTTACGGCAATCACAATGTCTCTCCCCGAGAGACGCCATCGACTGGCGAAATGCCGCTGCCGAACGTGTTGTTGATCAGGTTTTGGAATCTATTCGGGAGCATTAGCAGACATGAAGAAGGAGGCGGAGGAGGAGTAGGAGGCAGCGAAACGGAGGAGAGAGAGAGAGAGATGGAGAACAGCGTTTCATCTCACAAATAGCCAACATTTTTTAAGGAATTGGCAACGCGTTATTCCAACACTGTATTCTCTAAATCGCCGTCAATTTGACAAATCGGGTTGGCAAAATCAGGATGAGAAAAGAGGCGAAGGCGGGAGGGGGTTGGGGGGATGGGGGATAAAGATGGGTTCCATTTTGACTGATTTTTTCCACTTACCCTCACAGATATATCCTTGACCGATGAGGCCCCACAGCATATCCATGCAGTGATGACAGTACGTGGGCCGATGGAAGGTTTTCTTTCCGAACGAATGGCCGTGGCCCAGGGCCTGTTCCTCCACGTCTGATGGTTGTGGTGGTGGTGCGTTCGAAGCCATATTGCACTACGGAGACACAGAGAGGAGAGGCAGAGCAGAGAGACCCGCCACGCACCCAGAAATCCGGCGGCGGCTGTTTCACCGGCGTCTCCGGTCTGTCGTTCGGTGGAGGGCGATGTACAGGCGGTCGCCGATCACCGCGGTGTTGTCGAATCGAGGGCCCATCCGTGCATCCGTGGCCCTTCACGGCTCCATTACAGGCGGTCGGTCCATGGAGCCTCCTCTCTCTCTCTCTACTGCACTCAGCAACGGCGGGTGGCGCCCTCCTTCGCACTGTGCCACCACGGAACAAGCACTCACTACAAGTCCTTCCAACCAATACTTTTTAAAAATAAATAAATAAATTCAGAGAGAAAACGTCACTGAAACCTAAACCAAATTAATTTATCAACGTTTTTATTTCGTGTGACTCACTGACCCGTGAATAATATTCATTGACTTCGCTTAAATGTTGTTCGACCGAATTTTATTTATCGATGTAATAAAATAAGCAGAATAAATAATTAGGAAATGAAATTGGCTCGTGGTGGCGTTCGTCTGTTTGTCAATTGGTGCAGCTGCGCTTCGTGTTACACCTTATCTCAACTCAACACAAAATCATGGCAGCAGCAGCAGCAAGCTGTTCGTTCGAAGATGCCATTTCTGGATCAGGGAAGGCAGGAAGTGCCGTTGATTTGCGGTTGTATCGCCGCCACCCGTATAACAGTGGCACGGTTATAACGCAAGAGTGGCAGTTAATCCGAAAGCAAAAGAACTTGCATTTATTTCGATTTTGGATGCAGAGTCTTCCGACTAAGAAGAAAGAGGAAGATAAGACGGACAGATGAGAAGCTGCGGGAAGAGACACCAAGACCTACTGCTGGCGACCTCTACAGGACGGAAACAGAACATTCAAATCAATTAAGGAAATGAATAGCAAACCTATTCCAAATATACTGATAAATAATTGAAGATAAAAAAGAAAAAAAAAAACAGACGTAAAACGTCCTAATCTATTAATTTACTGTAAATTTTTCCTTATTATTTATGAAAAAGTTTGAGTATTTCTACGTAGATATATAATATATGATAAAACTGAAATGATAAAAAAAATAGATTATAGTATTGGTGTAAAAATAATTAAATATAAATGACTTAGATTAATATATTTATCTTCCTGAAAAGTATTAATAATTAATGTTTTTATAATTTTTGTTTTATTTATTTGTATGATAAATTAAATCAAAAACTCACATTTACAATCCAATACTATAAAGAAGTTTTCCTGACAGTGCAATCTATAATAATTGTACAAATAAAATCATTTTTGTTTAAGATTAAGTTTAATTAAATTAAATTACAAATAATGTAGAAATGTTATTCTGTAATATAGAAATGAAAAATAAATGATTAATTATCAAAAAAAATAGTTTTCAAATAGTTAATCACAAATAAAATATTACATCATTCATTTTTTGTTTCTCTTTCAAGATAATATACAACAAATGTAACAATAACAAATTTAGTGAACAAAATAACTCATAATATCATCGTAATAAAATACAGAAACGCTCTAAGACTCACTAAGCAGCTGTTTTCAGTATTCTCCTGGATTCCCGGTGTCACAGATACTAAAAACATCTGAGTAAATCGTTATTTGAATTTATGCTTTTTTTTTTTATTATGATGTTATTTAAATAAAGTAAATATAATTAAAAAGATATTTCAATTGTCTTTTATTCTATGATCAATAAGTTAACCCAGCTATTTCCTTCTTATACCATTTGAATCATAATTTAAATTAACTGTTCAAAAAACAATATTAATTTCAATATTTTAATAAATATTTTAATACTAATGCAATGTATGGAAGAGTGTGTTTCTATCTAATATTAATTTCAGTTTTTATCGCCCGTGCGTCTCAAGACATTACTTAGGGACACCAAAGTAACGCTTCGTTCGTTTGTTTGTTGGTTTTTTTTTTATCTTCTTGGTGCTTCGAATATTGATTGGCCACGTTCACATTTGAAACAAATTTTCTTTAATTTTAATTGATCAATCAAAAATGTAACATCATTGCATTTTGTAAATCTTCTGAATAATTTTAGTCAAAAATTTATACAATATTTGAATTTAACTCAAATACGAATTTTTCTCGTTTCAATAACAAGAGTTAACGATAAATAAAAGCTCAAAACATAAATAAATAAATAAATAAATAAATAAATAAATAAATAAAAACTACGAAATGCAATAAAATCTCACTTCATAATAGAATTTGATGTTGAGGAAATAAATGCTTTTTAAATTCTAAATGTACGAGGAAAAGGTCGCAATGAAATTTTCGGGAAGTGTAAATTCTCTTTTGCACGTAGCCTCGATCTGATCGGACATCGCGTCGTCGCTTTCGTATCACTCTTGTCCGATAACAGCGCCATCTACAATCAAATCAAACGTTAAATTTTCAGAGATTTACAAATTATTTATGAAACGCAACAGTTATGAAACATAACCCGAAAAATTATATTAGAAATTATATCAGTCTTTTGCGTGGTTGTGTATGAATTGTGTCTTTTTATGATTCAATAAATAAAAAAAAATCATAATAATACTAAGATTTTTAGAAATTTTAGAATTGAAAAATGGAATTAAAGCAGTTAGCTAAATTTATAATTTAGTTGTAATGGATTCATTCTAACTAAAATTTTCTTTATATACAATATTATAATATTTACAAAACGTTTTTCTTCCATTATAGTTACTGTTAGGGAAAAGAACTCCTTTGGCCGCTGACCCCAGTGTTACCCTACCCTTCAATGAACCACTTGAGGAGAGGTGGGACTTGATAATTTGGAAAACTACACCAGCTGATGTTGCAGGATAACAAAGGCACGGGGTCACTAATTTTCCAGGTATCTGTTATTTGTTCACACTAAATAAGTACCGAAGAATGTTTAAGAATACATTAACAGCAAACATTGGGTTCAATTTTCTTCTGGTTTAATTATTATAAACAGGAGTAGATCTCGAATGTCAATCAGCTTCTCTTTGTAAAGTCACTGCTTTCAGAAATATGAATCAAACATCTGTATTTAAGATTTTTTTTAAAGGAAGTAATACTGTGAATTGTCTTTGAATCGCCTATGGCTGCAAAGGAAGTTATTTAATTTGCAACCCGCGCTGCAACAACGGATTGGAACTACGACGACAGCAACAGAATCCGTCATTATTTTTTTCCCTTCATAAGAAGCACATTTCAGATCAATTCATAGAAACTTAAAGAGAAAATCAATACTCTGTTATTTTTTTCTAATTAAAACAAAGTTTTGTCTTTACAAAAACACTTCAATTTGTTTTGTAATTAAACTTTTAAACAAAATTAAATCCTTAATTGAACTGTAATATAGGTTTTAATAAAATTCCCTTCAGTTTTTAACTTCTACAGAAGGACAAAATTTGACATGTTGTGGTAGGCTACTTAAATAACAATAAAAAAAAAGCAAAAAAACGCGCACATTTAAAGAATGCCTGAGCTATTTTTGTAAATTTCGTACCGGGAACCCAGGACAGACTGTTTCTGGCTTCTTAGCCGTCGTCAGTTGGTTATCCCTGTACTCAAAGCTCAATGGAATCCAAACATAAACAAAGGACAAAGTTAAACAAAACAATGACCCTTAATTTTTAAAAATATCAAAAAGCAAATTAAGAATAAAAATGATTATAAATTAATTCCCGCTAGCAGAATGCTTAACTTATAAAGGATTAATTTATAAAGCAAACATACATGTAATGACAAAATTTAACGTGCGGGGTACATAAACAACAATAAAAATAAGCAGAAAAACGACACATTTAAAAGATTCACTGAGCTACTTTTTTTTTGGTGGGGGGCATATTATTTATTGTGCTACTAAAATTAATGTCTTTGACCTGAAAATCCTTTGATAATCCTTGTTTTATTCTAAAAACATACACAAATTTAATTTAATTAATTACATTACAACAATTTCAAAGTTTGATCATTTTCGGCGACAGATGCTGTTATTCGCGAGAGTATTCTAGATTTATTCGGATTAATTCTAATTTTACTACAATTCTTAAATTATTATGTTTACGTATTAAACTTAACTTTTCAGTGCATTCAAAACCGCACACGATACAATTTTAACCATAACTATTTTTCGTTTTTTCCGATGTTTATTTGTTGGAAACTTGTAAAACGATATCTTACCAAACAATTACAACACGAATCTGCATAATTTGCGATGGTAATTGATGTTATTAATTAATCTAACGTCTTTGTTTTAATTTCCTGACTGCTGTAGTTTCATTCCTGGAAATGCTAAAAGTGTCACATCTTAAGCATCCCAGGACAGAGTTGTTTCCTGTAACTCAACTGCCCGGCTGGGATAGCTCAAAAGACATGAAATTCTTATTCTTTATTTTATTTTTTTAAGTAACTTTATATTCAGCGTGTCACTTGCAGATATATCCGTATACCGCTGGTAAAGGCTTTCAGAAATGAATTTCCTGCAATCTAACGCAGTCAAGAAATTAAAGACTTGTAGGAGATGTTTAATTAAGAATGAAATCTCCGAAATTACAATCATACAGAGATTCAATCCAACATACAAAGGGTTTTTTTTGTCTTTCTGAGATTGATTTTTATCTTTAAATGAAAGTGCTTTCTTAAATTAAGATATTAGATATTAAATATGAAAATAATAAATACAAAATAAATAAATTTTGCAGAATCTACTTTGAATAAATTTTGTTGCAAAAAATACTTTATTAAAAGTAATTTAACGTGTGTACATAGTTTATGAATAAAAAAAATTGACGTCCGACAATAGTCTTAGCATAGTTATGTGTGTTGGCTGTCAATTTTTTTATTCATAAATACTTTATATGATGTAAAGTTTTACATTAAGTTTTATTAAAGAAATAAGTCTGAAACAGTCGAAGCGGAGATTTCGAAACTCAGCCGAAGGAAGGATTCGTCACCTCAAGGAACAGAGGCTCCAAATGTACAAGAAGCCATCAGTAGCGTCTACCGGAATTTGTAATGAGGAGTTTATTATGGATTATTTGGTAAGATAACGGAAGTCAAAACATCAACGAAAAGAAAAATATCCATTTCTTTCTTTCCTTTTCTGTAAAATTTAAACTTTAATTTAGAATTTAACATTAATTATTGTCCTCCAAATGAGAGATGGCCGGCGGAAGTTTGAACTGCGCAGCCCTTCCGGTAGCTGATCAATTATGTTTTCCTGTCACAATGGACGACGGGGTCTGTTTTCACTGAGAAAGACATGTTGAGAACGCCAAATTAAAACTTCTCTCGACTATTTAGCGTTATTTCAATACCAGTTGCTAACAATAAGTATTTATATAAATAAGTGTATTTTATACTTATATAAATAAATTTATATATGTATTTATAAATATATATTATTTATAAATACAATGCTCTTTTGCAAAGTAACAAGCGATTACCTGTCATGGCGGCGTCCTGTCATTAAATCAGACGGAAGTGCCTGACCAGACTAATCGATGATACATGCGCAGATCTCACAAAAACAGGGCGGCCATCTCTCATTTGGAGGACAAGATGTAATTTTTGTTTACCAACTGGAGAAGGTTTCAAGTAATAGTGATATGGAGAAGATCACAAAGAGCTAAGAATACCTGTATTCTCCGATCTCGATATTAATTTACTAAATAAATAAAGCGTTGTTTTATATATGCAAGGCTTCCGCAGCAAAGCGACGGTAGCCGGCTAGTAAATAAATAAATGACTAAGCATTTAGTAATGTAGGGTCACCGGACGTCCCATTTTTTTTATGGGATTGTCCCTTTTCTTTGAGATTGTTAAATTTTCAAAATCTGGTCACCCCATAATAATACTAAAACGAAATGATTTAATAAAAATAAAATTATAAATTAAGAAAATACAATCATTAAGAAAAGTTAAATAAATACAGATCAAATGTTAAACTGGAATTTTTGGAAGCCTAGTGAAGCTTTGGAAATACATTATTGCAGGTTTTTGCATTAGTTGAACATATCATCAACATTAGCATTGAGGCATTAATATTGTCAATAGTTAGTTGTTTATATTATGACCATAGGAAGCAAAGGTACCTTTTTATTTTTAAGACTAAATTTCGTCAAATAAATAAATAGAATGACAATGAGAAGAAATAATGTTAAATAATTGTCGCATTAGTTTTTGTGCAAGTTTAAATAAATTCAATCCCAATTCGATTTATTTTCCAAATGAACTGAATGATTAAACAGAGACTAAGTTTTCCAGTTGTCAAATGAACATTAAATAGAGAATAAAAAAAAATAAAAAAAACCTAAGAATAATTGTATTTAATTATTTTTTTGCTAATAATATAAACATAGAATATAGTATGTGACACAAACAAAAAAATTTTTGAACTAATAACTTATAGCAAAGATATTACGAATATCTTTAGAATAACCTTCCATATGTTTTTTTAATAGCTAGACTACGATGGAATTCTTTTTAAATTATCTCTATTTAAATAGGCCTGAATTAACTAATGACAAGTAACATCTTATCACTTTATAATTATTGCAAGATATTATGAAGATAATTATTATAAATAAACTTCATTTTACATTTATTTTTGGGGCCCATTATTTTAATTTCTATTTTTAACTTTGCTTCAGGCCGCCATTTTTTTTCTCCCATGGATCGCACTTTGTGAAATTCTACTAAACAATAATATTTTAGAAATTCCTAGTAAGCTAATATATTTTGAATATCTTCTAATTGGAATATTAAAATTTCATATATCACCTTATTCAATTTAACTAGTAAAAAAAAAAAAAAAAAGGCTTTGAAGTTAGGGTCGGACTGGGCTCTCCAAAAAGGCGCAGACCTTGGATTTGTCAGAGGGCCAAAAGATTTTTTACGAAATCAAAAAGGTTACTGTATCTATTCAAGCTTTCTAGACTATATCCTTACATCGCAATCAACACATTATGTTTAGAATGACCTGTTTCATAAATTATTTTTATTCCACATGATCATACATAATTGTTTTTAAGATAAAGTTGTATTGGAAAATTTAACTAGATGTGACAGTAGAACCTAACAATATTTATAAATAGTCATTTAATGTTAGTGGTTACTATCTGGAAAATAATGTTTTCATTTTTCAATGAACCTTGAAATATTTTGCATTATTTTAAATTATTGATTTTATTCTTAAATACTGATCTACATTAGCAATAAAGAAAAATTCATGGGGTAAATGATTTCGAAAAAGACAATGATTAATTTCCCAAATTGCAAAAAAAAAAAAAGAAAGAAAAGAAATCTAGTGAGTATTTAATTATATAAGATAATTTATTGAATTTGTAAACGTATTTGATGTACATACGATACACCTCAATACATAATAATCAAATCAAGCAGATCAACGCCAGAAGAATTGAATTATTTATTTAATAATATCTAAACAGCAAGACTCCCAGAGTTGTGTTTAGTGGAATAGAATTTATCAAATAAAAATACTCATTTAATTGAAGATAAAATTCATTTTTTAAATAATAAAAGATAACAACTCAAACCACGGAAAAAATAATACTTTGACTGTCAAAGTCAGTATTAAATTAGTTACTTGTAATAATGATTAATAATAATTAATAATTAGTTATATGTAAAAATAAAACAACGTTGCTGTTTAAAAAATTATTAAAACACTTCGTTTACTAAGATAAAAGTCATTTAATTTCTTCACTTTGGTCTTAAGAGTCTGACAATAATCGTGTCATTCTCAATTGCTCTGTTTGCTATAAGGAATGCTTCCAGGGGAGTTACCATTTGTGAGATTGGAGTGAAGTCTTGTTTTTATGAGTTTAAGCTTAAAAAAAGCTCGCTCACAACTTTCGTGAGTTAAAGGAATTGTGAGCAGATATCTGTAAATTTTACTTCATTCTGTGTACGAGAGATCGTACATGTTATAGTCACTGTATAAGTACACTTGAAGCACAAATGACAAGGTTCTTGCAAGCTACATGTCTTTACTTCATCAATTTCTTCAGCTTCCTCTGATATTTCACTTTCTGAATTCCTCTCTTCAGTACATTATTCTCTCAATATTGAGGTAATTTGGGACTTGTTTAAGTATGGTAAATGAGGAAATTGTATTAATTGCATTTGGTAAATGAGGTAATAATATTAATTGCATTTGTCAGTATTAGGAACTAAATTACATATTTTGTGAAAGAATTTGTTGGTAAAGGGTCAATCCATATGAAATCAACCAATAAAAAAAATAATTTGTTGCTGACATACATATTTTATTTTATTTTTGATAGTACATTTTCTGTTTATATTTACATCTAAGAGTATAAAACGATTTTTTTTTTAAATTTTATTATTACTACTTTGGCTTTTAGCGGCCATTTTGTTTATGAGGATAGGCCGTTTTTGGCGTTTTAGAGGTTAGCGATAAGTTAAATAACTTTTTTGTTTATTAAGATATCACCTTGAAATAAAAACCATCTTATTCTAAATGAAACCATCTACAAATCGTATTATGACCAAAAATGTGTTAAGATGAGGACAAGACTTAAAAAAAAATTTGATACCTTTTAAATGCCACCTTTAGGTTTTACAGGTCTTCAAATATCGCAATTTGTCCAAAATTGCCGATTTTCAAACAGGCATATCTCAAAAGGGACTAAATCAAAAAATCTGAAATTTCCAAAAAATACCCTTAAACACACATAAAATTCCATGTGTAATTTGGTAATAAACACATGAAATTTCATCATTGTGTTTTAATCAGAAGTATTTTTTTTAATTAAAGAAAAAAGCAAAAAATACACAGTATGACGCAGATTGACGCAGACTCCTAAAGTGTTAAAACACTTAAAAAAACATACCTAATAAACTAACCTATTCTAGGCCTATATGTACAAAATGTTTTAAACTGAAAATGAAGAGTACCCATGAATATGTTTAAATAATAATACACACACACATATATATATATAAAATATTAAAAAATACATTAAAATAGCTGAAAAATAAAACATATGCCTACGTACACTTTACGGTATATTCAATCCTTTTCAATCCTTTCAATTCAATAGTATCGCGACTGTGCACTGCATTCAAAAACATTTGACTGAAGATATAAAAAAAAATGCTCCTTAAGTAAAAAAAAATGTTTATTTTAGTGATGGAGCTGGCTGCCAGTATAAAAACAAAAATAACTGTGAACATTTGCAACCACTCTAAAGACTTTCGTCTGAAGCAGAGTGGTATTTTTTTGCCACTTCCCACAGGAAGAATGCCTGTGATTATATTGGAGGGACCACAAAAAGGGCTGTCTAGGTGTAGTTTGCAAAGACCTTATTCAGACTAGATAACTTCAGCTGAAGAAATGTTTAAGCTTGGTTCTGAAGAAATAACAGGGATTTCCTACATTCTAGTATTTTTACAAGAAGTTGAAACAAATAAAGCAAAGCTAAGCCAAAGATTTAAAACTTGTAAAAGGTACCAGAAACAAGGACATATCACAAGTTTGTACCACAAAATTCCAGTGTGATGCAGTGTTATGTTCACTCAAAAAGTGAAACTTACAGTGAACGTAATGTTTCTGTTCTACCATATTTTGAAACTGGGTCTTTCAAAATAAATGACATTGTCTTTATGATCAGAACTGGTGGATTGGTGAAATTAAAAATGTGAGTATGGAAAACGGTGACTTGATGATTCATTTTTATCATCCACATGGGCCTCAAACATCATTTAAAATTTCAAACACTGACAGAGTGTTTGACAGAGTGTACCAGTGACAAATGTTTTGAGGAAACTATCACCATTGGAGTTTACAACCATGACGGGCCGGGGCTGTAACATAACTGAAAAATTATGTCAAGAAATGTCTCAACTGCTCAATGCAGTGATGACCTTTGGACAACTAGAGTAAAGTAACTTAAATAAAATGACCTGATCATGCCCAAAGACAAGTATAGTTTATCAATTACAAGAGTTTAAAAATTGCAGTATTTTTTTTAAGATTTCAACGCACAAAAAGGATTGAATATACCGTAAAGTGTAGTAGGCATTTTTTGTTTTTCAATTATTTTAATGTATTTTTTAATATTTTATATATATGTGTGTGTGTATTATTATTTAAACATATTTATGGTACTCTTCATTTACAGTTTACACATTTTATCATACAGGCCTAGAATAGGTTAGTTTATTAGGTGGTTTTTTTTAAGTGTTTTAACACTTCAGGAGTCTGAGTCAATCTGCGTCATACTGTGTGTTTTTTGCTTTTTTTCTTTAATTAAAAAAAAATACTTCTGATTAAAACACAATGATGAAATTTCATATGATTATCACCAGATACTAGAAGGGTATTTTTTGAAAATTTCAGATTTAGTCCCTTTTCATATAGGCCTGTTTGAAAATCGGCAATTTTGGACAAATTGCGATATTTGAAGGCCTGTAAAACCTAAAGGTGGCATTTAAAAGATATCAAATTTTTTTTTAAGTCTTGTCCTCTATTATATTTTTAAGGGGAAAAAAACATTAAAGTTGTGTTTTAATCCCTTCTTTGAAAAAAATTCCCTAAATTCTTCAATTTATTCTAATGGAAAACACATTTTTCTAGTTAAGTTTTAGGTTATTTCCTTACAACTTAATACATTTTTGGTCATAACATGATTTGTAGATGCTTTCATTTAGAATAAGATGATTTTTATTTCAAGTTGATATTTTAATAAACAAAAAAGTTATTTAACTTATCGCTAACCTCTGAAAACGCCAAAAACGGCCTAAACTCATAAACAAAATGGCCGCTAAAAGCCAAAGTAATAATAAAATTTTTAAAAAAATCGTTTTATACTCCTATATGTATATATAAACAGAAAATGTACTATCAAAAATAAAATGAACACCCATTGGTTGATTTCATATGGATAGACCCTAAACTTTTAAATTCAGGGAACCTCCGCGGATCAAAACTTACAAGGTCTCTGTCAAGATTCTTTAGATCCATACTCCGGTTCAGCAAGTCAATAACAACATGAAAAAACTTTTAGGAGTTTGCAATTATGCAGTTTGTAACAATCAGTTCTACATATACTGGTTCGGGTTGCATTGTGTTGACTCTGACTTTATTGTT
>JAFIDM010005346.1:3595973-3622782 GCA_023159025.1 Thereuonema tuberculata
GGCATACAGTACTCTTTAGCAATAAAACGAGTCGATTTTTTTTTCATCTACATTATCATGCTATTGTCTTTCAAATTGAAAGTAATAGCAAGGGATATGTTAACACGAACATTACTAGTCTTTCTAATAGTCTAGCGGTTTTCAAAGTCCTTGAATCAATTATATAATCAAATCCAAACTGGCCTGGGAATACTTAAAATCTCTCATGATCCTGGCTAAATCATAATAAGATAAAATTGATGTGGGAATCAGGACTTCTGATGTGGGAATTTAAGGCAATGAAATAGTTTGTTTACAGGTCCTAAACCATATTTTGGGACAGCTATAGTTTTTCGAAACAATTACTTAGGTACTGGATGTATCACATGATTATTGGAAGTCCTATCAAGGACTTGGATATTCCAATACGTACATATTATAGGTGTTGGATAAAAGCAGATCTTTCTTGGTACTTAAACTTAGCAGAGGCTCAATTAAAGGGCTTGTAAGATTACTAACTGGACACTGCAAGAGATTTTAAAGGACATCTATCGCAAGATGGATGAGACTATCGTTGTTTTAAGCTGCCAATGTGAGACATGGGCAGGATTAAGATTTCTTCTTGTTTGGGAAACTGTTTTTGTCCCCTGATAAAGTCACTTTGGCCCCTTTAAAAGGCTAGTTATGTTTATTCACAAAACGTGGAGGAGTAAGGTAGGGACAGCACAATACTGTAGATCTTTATTGGTCACAGTTATTAAGAAATTATCACAGTACCTAAGAAATTATCACAGTTATCATCGAAATTTTCATGGCTGACAATGCAAAGAATCCCTTTTCAGGGTCTGTACAGAGAATAACTGCGAAACCTACTTGATAGAATTGTGGAGATCTGAACACTGTTATAAGGGCTGTCTCGCTAAAACAGTTCAAACTATACTTGGAGTCACCATAAGACGATACCACTACTAGAATCACGTGCAATTACGATGCTCCAGAGAAAATCTATCTTAGTTATCATTTACTTTCGGAAACTAAGATTTCGTTATGTTGTTATTGTTATCAGGTCCATATTCGGATCACGGGTCACAGAGTCACACTCTTTATAGGGAATTTTTATTGCTTATATTTTATTAATATTGTCGTTTGGATATTATTATCCAGGTCAGACTTCTGCCTCCTATGAAGAGAAACAAATACTGAAGCAGAACCTAGGGATTCGAACCTAGATTCCGACACATCAGTCTCATGCCAGATCGCCGCCCAGACCACTCGGCCATGTAGGAACAACAAGATTTCGTATGCACGCATAATATGGAGAATAAGAGAATGCTGATCTTAAGCACGAGCATTGACATCAAACCAAGCAGAAAGCTTATTCACGTCACGTGAAAAGATGGCATAACTGAAAACAGACGACGGTTATATTATATATTTATTATACATAGTCTAATAATTTATTCACATCAACTTTTTTTTATTAAAATTACAATTTTTAATAATTAATGCAAAGGACCAAACACACAAAACAATAGAGATATAAATAATAAATAACTTCATTACATGTTGCGAAAGTACTCTTCCTTCGTCGTCAGATAATATTAAATAAAATCATTTTACTTAATATCATCTGACGACGAAGGAAGAGTAACTTCGCAACATGTAATGAAGTTATTTATTATTTATATCTCTTTTGTTTTGTGTGTTTGGTCCTTTGCATTAATGTTTATACACACTGAATGGATAATAATACAATTTTTATTTTATCTAAATTTTACAATTTTTATACGCTGAAACTATTTAAGAAATAAAGAAAATATTACAAAAAAAATTAGTAGATAGGGAGATTTTTTTTTTTATTTACAAGAAAAAAGAAAAAAAAAAGCACACGAATTATCCAACAACAAAAAAAACCTTACATCTTCGTGAATAAAGTCCTTATCGCCTCAGAAGTAAAATTTGACAACGGAATAATATTACTCATTAGAAAAACTCTTAAGTTCATATTTAATAAAATTCCAAGTTCTATAAAAATGCTTTTTTTCTTTTCACCTCTTTTTATTTAATTTTATTTTATTTTATTTTATTTTATTAGTTATATAATGATGGATCATTTGCTAGGACACTAAAAGCATGCTTTTTAATCGTTGGTTTTTTTTTTGTTCTTACCTTTAATCTTAAGTAGTTTTTATATTAATCTCATTTTATTGAAGCAGAAATTGTAGAAGAATCCCATAAATTGTAATTATTACATATAAAAGCGAAATCCTGTTTGACTACTTCAATTACAGGCTGAAGCGCGCCTCTAGTGGGCGAATCGAGAACTATTAATTAATTGACAATAGTTGAACATCGCCTTAAAGTTGCATTAGATGTTTAGCTATTAAATGCAATTATTGAAGATTAGATTATAATTTTTTTAAGCTTAAATTAAGAAGAGTTACAATAGTACATTAAGTTCCCAGTCTCTTCCCGATGACAAACTCAGGGTGCGAATCCTTTCCTCTCGTGTTATTAGCGTTGTGCATTCGTTTTAGCTCTCTCTGTACACATTTACATGAGTTTAAATCGTCTTATACTTTCAACAAAAATCGCTATTATTTTATAGCTATCAGAGTTCCTGTGATTTAACACTCTTTAGATAAAGCAATACTTCAAAAAAAATGAAGTATTGCTTGAACATAAAGTTCACTGCTTAGAATTATTCCGTTCCTTTAAAGTCAATGATGATGATTACAATTCTCACGAGTTTTATTTTCGAATTAGATTTCTGGATTATTATTATTACTATCAAGAATAGTTGTCTCGTATTTCCTCTTCAGCGGATGGAAGTATATCTTCTTGAAATCTTAGCTCTCGGGATATGATTAAGATATGCAAAAACGACACTTTGCATTCTTGATATGTAATGATATTTCTCCTTAGACTTGATCGCTACATACATCATGCTTTATGAAATCTGAGTACAAACAGTGTCTTCGTTCGAATCGAATATAGTCCTAGTAATTATCCCGAATACACGATCGCCTCCTCAAAGTGATCTTCTTATATTACAAAAACGTTATTCTGTCTGTCATAAGACTTTTAAGTTTTTACAATTTTTTGACCAAACTATAAGAGATAAATTGGTCATGCAAATTAATAAAATGTAGATCTTTTTAAGACAAACAAAATGCTACAAAAACCTTTCGAAAAAAGTTTTTGGTTTCCAAGATGTCGCCTTTTAAAGGATCTTGACTTTTTCTCAATTTAAACGAAAAGTATAATAGTTGGAAGAAAACATTATATTGAGAAAATGTTGGTATTTGAAACTTCTATCGAACGATATATCAATCATTCACAAACGTTTCTGCGTTTTTCGGATACATGCAAAAATGTGATTTTTCGCTTTAAATGTTTTGTGTGGCGCCAACCGCAATACATATGAGTTATCCTGAGAAGCCACAACGGACTGGGAAGTCGTATATTCTCCGACGATCTCAATATTAATTTGCTAAATTAAGAAAGTTTGTTTTTTTAATGCTATACATGCAACGGTTCCGGAGCGAAGCGACGGTACCCGGCTATTATTATTATATATTATAAAAACGTTATTCTGTCTGTCATTCTGTAAGCAAACTGTTAAATTACAAATTACTAAAACATCGGAGCAAGGAAATCTTTTGGAGCACAAAACATGTTATTTATCATGAAGTTTTGTAATAAAACCGAATATGTTTCGTTATCAAAAATTTGTTTGTGTTATCAAACACAAAATATTAAACATTTTAGCCATATATAAACCACCAAACACAAAGAAGGAAAATTTACTGAAGAATTACAGAATCTTAATAATAAAGAAGGTTTAACGTGCATTAATGTAATATGAAAAGGGAAGAAAATTTATAAAATGCACAAATTATAGATTTTCTTCCCTTTTCAAATTAGAGAATCTATTCATAAAAAATGAAAATATATTAAACAACTGTCCAACTATACTAATTGGCGACGTAAATATAGATCTTTTCAAAATGAATAAAAACAATGCAGTACAGAAATACAAAAAAACTTATGTGCAGTGATCATGAAGTGTGTGGCGCCAACCCGCAATACGCCTGAGTTAAGCGAAGAAGGCCACAACGGGCTGGAACATCGTATATTCTCCGATCTCAATATTAATTTGCTAAATAAATATATTTCTTTTTAATGCTATACTGTATATGCAAGGGTTCCGGAGCGAAGCGACGGTACCTGGCTAATATATTAATATTTACGTTACAAACATGAGATTGGTTTTTATAATTAATCTCATGCTTGATATTCAGCAGCTGAGAAGAAGTTCACTTAAAATGTATTTCTCCTTGGAAATTAGCTCGTTCAAGCTTCTTCTAGTAAGTCCAACACGTCCGATCCTATCCGTCTTCATCGTCGTATCTGCCCAACAATCACGCCATCTTATTCATCTGAAGAAGTTCCTGCGATTAGGAAATATTATGAGTAAATGTGTTGTTTATAGTAATCCAATGGACCAATATTTATTTAACATTTTAAGATGAAGTTTACTCATATCAAGTTGGTGTTTTGTTCATTTATTTCACATATTTTTTAGAGAAACCGTTTCCTATCTCTACTCAGAACTTATAACTTGAAAGTGTCTCAACAGAAGACAGAATATAAAAAAATGTACACATTTCTATTAAAAACACGTTACTTCAGATATAGATCTATCAAAAAAATGTTGCCATTCTCTGTAAAGATAGTCATAGCTTTCATACTAGAGGTTTTCGTACCAAAAATTCCCTGCCACAGACCCACTGACAGCTTCTCAAGACAACACGGAAAGAAACATTTTCTTCCATTTCTTATATAGTACCAAAGAAAATTTGGTAGCAAAATTGTCTTCGATGTTCCATTGAAAATTTTTATTTTCCAAAAAAAAATTGAATCTGCGAAATTCAATCCAACTATCAGAACATCCAAAACCAAAATTCAACATTATTCCGTTGAATGCTTCTAAAGAAACCATAGATTTCAAAATCCCTTTCTAATATGAATAACCAAAATCGTTCTTCCCTGCGGAATAATTCCAAATGAAACAAGCAATACCAAGGAAACTAGAATTCTCTTTCACTGGAAAACCAGTGAATGAGATTCACTAAACAATATTCCATCCTCTGTCTCCTGAATAATATCTGTAGAAATTCAGTAACAAAAATTCTCTCAACTACACAAGAAAATGCCTTCCATGGAACCCATGAATTTCCCATAAACTAATCAATATTTCCCAAAGAAATCAGTAACGGGAATTCCTTCCCACATTCCTAAGTAGACATAATGAAATACATAAAACAAAAGTCCATTCTTCTGAATGCTCCCTAATAAAAACTCATTGAACAAAAATTCTCTCAACCAACTCACAGAAGACAACAAAAACTCATTTAGGACGACGCATCATTCTTTTCAATTCAAATTCATTAATGTTTGAAAACTCGGCAACTTCCTCCTTACGGTTCCACTGAATGCTTTTCAACGAACTTCAGTGATCAAAATCTCCTCATGTTGTCCTATAAAAAGTTTCCTAAGGAAATTAAATTAAAAAAAACTTTCCTCATTTAATCTCATTGAATATTTTCTCATGGTAACCAAAGTTCCCTCCTTTAGTCCCAAGCAATGTTTTCTAAGGTAATTTCCTTCCACTATCCCATGATTGCCTTCAAAGCAAACTTAAAATCTAAAATTATTATCCCTGAATGGTTTCTAATGTTCAAATCATGCAATTCTAATTTTCCGCACTGTTTTGATCATTGACACAATCATTGAAATCAGAATCCAAAATTCCTGTCCATATCCTACTGAATTCCGAGAAGAAGTCTTCCAAATCAAAATTCCCTCCAACGAAACTACTTTACCAAAATAAAATGACCAGTGTCGCGCGGAATATTTTCCCAATGAAATTTTGCAAAATTTTGATAATTCCTCTTGAATGTCTCTCAAGGAAATTTAGTAAATAGAAATTTCTTTTCCGGTTACACTGAATGATTTTCAATTGAACCCAGCAATTGTCATTACCTCTCCATTAATCGCTGAATATTTCTATAATTTTGGTTAAAGCTAAATTCATTCCATCAGTTTCACAAAGTAAATCTCAAAGCATCTCTTCTTCTATTTCTTTTGGTACCTTATGTGCCATTACAACATCGAGAGGTCCTCGATATATTCTCTGCATTTTCGTAACATCTCATTAATCAGAATTCCTGCTCGCGTCCATTTGAATGACTTCTTGTACTTCTTGGAAATTAAGAGGCAAAAAATTCTTCACAAAAGTTCTATTGTTTGTTTCTTATGAGAATATTTTAGCTTGAAAAATTACTTAATGCTTTATTTGGAGAAGTTGTAGACCAATTGGTAATCGCACTGGACTACTGACTGAAGGAATCGGGTTCAATCCCTAGTGAGGTCAAGATTTACCGCAGGTTATTTCGTCTCGAGACGAACCCTACGAGTCACCTTCTGTAAAATGGGAAGAATATCTTTCCCGGAGGTAAAAAGTGAGCTAGTATTGAGCTAATCATCAAATCTCAAGTATTGAATCGTCATATCTTCAAGGCTTCATGCACAAAGGAAACGAAATACAACCAACATAGAGAAATGAAGTAGATTGTTAAAGATTTTATATAAAAATAAAGACAAACTCTAATCAGAGCATTACATAATTGTAAAAAAATAGATAAATAAAAATAAATATTATTTAATATTAATATAATAGTTCAAAGTCATTCATAAAGATTAAATAGGCCTAAGATATTTAAAAAACAAATATTTTATAAATTACCATTTCGGATGAAACATTTATTTACCTTTAGAAGATTAACGAAAAGAATGAAAAAGAGGCATTCATAATGGACATACACAATTTTTGGTCAATTTCCGATTTTTCCCTTCTTTCAGAGTCACAAAAAAATTGTGAATTGCCTAATCATCAAGCAACACCGTCATTTTAACATAAAATGAAAGACTCTGACATATGCTGTAATCCCCACGTGGAGTTAAATGGGACATTAGTCACGTTAAGTTATGTGTGAGTGTGGATGGCAGGAAAGCCGAGCACCGCGACCGTTGGTCTATCCAACGGAAATAAAGACAGACGGAGAGAAAGACTGAGAAAGTATGGTGAGAGAAGTGCAGGGGAAATGGGAGAACCTCGAGAAAACCTGCCCAGCGCGGGACCATCACGAAACCCACATGAGAACCGATGAAACCTCGGTACTCAGAGGTGAGAGCCTATGTCTTAGCGACAACGCCAACCGCGCGGTCCATTATTCATGTACTACAAACTATAAGCAATAGAATGCAGCTATCGTAAAGTATATGTGAAGCATTAATGCAACCAAAATGGAGCCATTTTGGAAAGTTTATATTATTGTTTTGTATGAATGCAACGTTGGCTATTCGGTCATTCAAAAAGGCTATTTGGTAAATGGAATGAAGTTCAGTTGAAGGATATCATTAAGAAGAACAAAACCTGTTATCAGATAAGAAATAAGATGTAGGAGATAGTTGGAAACAAGTGTTATCACATTGAATACAATCAGAACAGGATGAATGGAACAGTGGTGGCTATTCAGGGGAAGTAGGTGAAGTGGCACTTCACCAATTATTTATAATAATATAATATTATTTATTTATAATATAACAATTATTATTAGGAAAAATTTATTTTCCTTATCACGTATGTTGGTTTTAATAGAAACGTATTTTTGTATTTTCTAAGTCCCGCGCCGTCGAGTTCTAGCACCGAGCGCAGTACGATTCTGACCGACCAAGTGAAGTAGGCTTCATTTCAAGTTTCTCAACCTCACGTGGCGGAGCTTAGCTCGAAAACCGAGGCGATGGTTGCTATGACAACCATGACATCACCCGTTATACGAGTGAAGTTGCAACAGAGAAATATGTTCTCTTCTTCCAGTGTGAAATTCTTTCGGAGCGCGCTTGTTTCGTAGTGCTGTGCTGTTTTAAATATGAATCCTGTTTATAATATAGTGTGTGTTTTATTAGAAACATCATTTTCACCTTGAAAATACGAAGATAAGAAGGAATTAAGTTATTATAAAAATTTTATTATACAGTATATTATAATATATATAATATATTTATAATATATATATTATATTTTAGTTTCTAAATTTCTCGCTAAATGCCGCTGATGACGTGAGAGTAAAAATTGGCCGTGTTATTCTCACAGAAACAGTATTCTGATTTTTGTATTGGGATTTTTCAAATTTCAGATTGCTGTCTGGCTGTAATTGTTAAGTAATATAAGTTAATTTTATTCTTATATTCTTTACATTCTAAATTACTAAATTGCAAATGATTGATTGAAATCTTTGCATTGCTAAACTCGAAGACCCAGCTTCAAGTTTGGCCATTGGAGATTAGCCTATATATTATAATATATATTATATATAATATAGATTACAATATATAATATACATTACAATATATAATATATATTACAATATATAATATATATTACAATACATAATATATTTATATATAATATATTTATAATATATATTATTATATATTATAATACAATCATTTTCCTACTAGCTCTTCACCTAACTTGACAGCCACGAGCCGCCACTGGAATGGAATATTATAAAGAGTCATTTACTTTCTGCTGAAATACCCTTCCTACGTTTGATAAGACGACGAATTTACAGAATAAATTTAATTTACAGAATATTAACGATTATTAATTAAATAAATAACATAAATAGTTAAATGGATATAATACATTCTCTATTTATTTATCCTTCATCTGTCATTTTTACTGACTCCAGAACAAAGTCTTTTTTTTTTTTTTCCTATGATTTCTCATCAGTTGGAGTAAAGCATTTAGATCAAGTATGTTAAGAAGCTTTGTAAGTGAGAAAAAAAAAAACTTTTGAACTAAAATTGTAGTAGCAGCAAAATCAAGAGAGAAGAATTAGAAGACGTCCAAATAAGATTTGGAAATGGCATATGCTAGTAGCCAATCCCATCTGTGAATTTAGACAAGAATGTTTCACTATAACATTCGGTCGAACATTGATTGTATGAAGAGTCTTTCAAATTCGTGCTGAGATTTCTGGAGGTAGCGAAGTATGTACGGAACGCTATGGCAAGAGACTCACTGATTACGTTGTCTACAGCATTTGAGGCAGTCTCCAAAAGGCGGACAATGCATCAATACTGACTGGCTGAATGGATTACACAAATAATTGGTTAGGAATTTAATTAAGTTGCTAATTTTTATGGCTGTGAAAACTTACAACTTATTCGTTGTTTCCTAAATCATAGGAAATATCAAGTGAATTTCTTATTGTGTAAATTAGATGTTATTGAATGTCAAGAATCATAGAAATTCAACTCCCAGCTAATGTTTTTCTGGAGAATGTGTTGTATTTTAAAGACAACTTAGTTTCTCATTTCCACTTAAATTCGTTGCTAATTGCAGCTTGATCTGTTTACCAATGGTTAACGAGTGTTGATCAGAAATAATAAACTTCAAATGTCATCTGACCACCCATTGAAATGCAGATAAAAGATCATATTTAACATATGCCTAATTTTTAACATGAATTAATGAAATAAAAAACACAAACATTGATTTGTTTAAAAAAAACACATAATTAAAAATCCAAAATACATGAAAAGGCGAGAGCTTTGACAGTCATCCACGACTGTCTTGTCAATCAGTGGTTATAGGAATAAGATTGACAAGGCAGACGTGGATGACTGCCAAAGCTCTCGCCTTTTTAGTAATATATTTTGGATTTTAATTAGGCTATATGTGTTTTTTAAACAAACCAATATGTGTGTTTTCAATTTCATCTATTTATCCATTTAAATACAAAGACAGCTTCAGATTTTGCAGTTGTAAACTATTCAGTCCCTATTTCCTCCTAATCTCCTCTCTTCTGGCCGTCGTATTATTATTAAAAATAACCACATCTTCACACCAATAACATTTATTAAATAAAATACATTTATTCAATATATTAAATCCAGAAAATTTTCGATAAATTCTTTGAAGATATTAATAAAAGAAATGAAGACATAAAATTAAAAATGGAAAAAGAAGTTAATAACGAACTAAACTTCCTAGATGTATGTTTAATGAAAAAAGGTAATAATCTAAGTTTTAAGGCATTTCAGGAAAGATTATCAAAGTGATCATGGACTAAATTTTGGATCAGATCATAGAGTTAACATTAACAGAAATATAATTGATAATTTCATTCACAGAATTGACAAGTTCTGAAGAAGAATACAAAAATAAATTAGATAAAATGAAAATAATTTTAAAGAAAAACGAAAATATGCAGATAGTTTCACAAATAATGTTTTAGTAAATTATAACACCTTCAAGATTAAGGGAATTGATCATGGATAATGAGAAGAGAATGATAATACCTTATTTAAATAGAAATAGCTTTAATGTTAGAATTGGAATCATGTCATTTTACTTGTCAGTTATAGCTTGATGGGTAAGATCTCGGACTCATATGCTGGAGGTTGTCGGTTTGAATCCGTATTTCTACTGTTGTTGTTTTTTGTTTTTCTTATTTTCCTAACTTTTTTTTTTTATTTTTCTTTACGTTAATGTACTTCCTTTTTTTATTATTATTTTTAATATTTTTTATTATGCGTCGCCCTTAATTTTACACGTTTGCACAATTTTTTTTTGTAATTTCTTATCAATGATTTATGTTACTCCATAAATGTGTCCGAGTCTTCCAAAGTTGCCCATTGTTATGACAACTTATGATCACTCATCAATTAATGAGCGAATTTATTCAAGTAAAAGCTTATATTAAAATAAATAATGTAGTTTTGCTTTTGCCCATCCTCAGTTTTTTGTTTGTTTTTGTTTTCCTCTACAAGGCCAACATTTCCCATGTAAATCCCATTATAACTTTATTGCTTAAAAAAAATTAATAGCCTAAAAATGTTCGAAACCTCAAGGAATTAATAAGGTTTTCCCACCTTTTATTACCTTTTCCCACTTAAATTAAAAGTAGTCCTATTTTCTAATATTTCCATTTACGAGACAACACCATTATTAGCTGCTAATTTACTAACTTGGCTGAATTTTTTTTTGTTAATGTAAAATAGGACTTTCCACGTTGTAATTATAGTTCGTCCACCAATACTTGAGACTTAGCCACGCCTCTTCAAACGAAGAAAACATTTCACAATAGGGGTGAGGGTTGTAAAAGAAAAATTTGGGAAAAAAAAAAAAACAAGATTAGGAAAATTTTTTAAAATATTTACTATTAAAGATATGGAATGTCGTATTTTATATCATCAATTCCTCTGTTATAACCAAGAAACAAAATCTGTGCATTTCCCCTGAAAATGGAAAACTATCACACTGACCCCTCAAATGACTTCTTCGACTCGTCGCCTACCACGTGACATAGGCGTGGCTAAGGCTCAGATCTCGGTGGACAAACTGTAAAGGAAGTCGTATTCTAAATTATTAAAAAGTGGGTTTCTTTGCATAATACTCACGACTTGTGGTTTTAACTTTGAATCTGTAATTTGAATGCTACATATTTTGCCACTTAGTTTTCTATTTGTATGGGAAATCAATTACGTGTTCAACAATTAATTCTTCCACTTTCACTACGTTTCTTACCCAAAATTACATAACCCAGTGCTTTGTACTTAAATCTCATTTCATCAGTATTCTCTATAGATTCTTCTGCCTTAGTGTCCAAGTTTCCGATCCACTTATTAAAATAGATCTCGACAATATTTTGTACAGTTTTACTGTTGAACCACATCAGGCTTCAAAATTAAAGTAATATTTGAGAAAACTTTTATGAAATGCTACTTCTATTGTTTATATCTCTTTCTTTCTCATACGAAATATATATTTAAAACTGATTAACATGTTCTAATATTTTATTGTCTATGCAATTTTTACTTCTTACTGAATTTTTGCTTAGAAAAAAAAACTTCATTTTTAATTTATCAACAGAAATCTTATTATAATCAGAATACTAATAATGAATTACACAATGATTTTGTAAGCTCAATTTGTTTGTACTATAAAAGATTTGTTAAAAGGTAATTCTCAGTAATCTTCCATACACATGAATTTAAAGGATAAAAACTTATATTTATCATTGATTGTTCAAAAGCTCTGCCGTAGGAGCATCAATGCTGGAAATATAGCAAAGAATTTCTTTGAAAAGGTGAAATGTTTTTGAAATCACTTAAGATTGACTCAATTATCATCCAGCATTTTCACATACTTTTATCAAATGATATTCAATGAACACTTTAAAATTGTTGCATTAAATTTAAAAACGGCTAAACCATTTGTCACTCAATACTGCAGTATTACATAAATTTACAAAAGATCCTCACAGAGTTTTATATTTGCAGTAGGACAGTTATTAGTAAGAAGAAAGAAAGTTTAGTTAGTTCTACAACTGAAAATACATTAGATATTTTCAAAATACTTCTTTCACTGATTCTAACTGATAGTTCCAGGTAAACATGTTACTTCCTCCATAAAGTATTAAATTGCTCAACAACTGAGATTTGATAACGGAAGAGCTTTTCATTCATTACAAGAAAAACAGGATGATGATGGGAAAGGAAAATGATTACGATAACAATGACTAAGAGATTATATTATGTAGTTATTATAGGTTTTGTATAGTTTAGTAATATAAGTTAAGTTTATTCTTATATTTTGTACTTTTTCTAAATTGCAAAAGATTGATTGAAATCTTTGCTTTGCGAAACTCGAAGAGTCAGCTTTGAGTTTTGCCTATTCAAAATATATATATATATATATATATATATATATATGTTATTGCCTATACATATGCAATGCGAAGAACATAAGCATTGGTATAAAGTTGTAGATAAAGATCATATATATCGTCGTTGCAAATTTAAAATCTCCTATGTGTCATTTTTGTCGTAAATTAATTTTGCAGATATCTGAATAGCGTTTTCGATTAGGTACCGAAC
Source organism: Thereuonema tuberculata (assembly GCA_023159025.1). NCBI lineage: Eukaryota > Metazoa > Arthropoda > Chilopoda > Scutigeromorpha > Scutigeridae > Thereuonema > Thereuonema tuberculata. The sequence goes on from JAFIDM010005346.1 coordinate 3,608,970, forward strand.
AAAAAATCTCTTTATGTGCAGATCTTTGTATTTCGCTGTAGTATATCCCATTTGTAAAATATCCTAAGTGACCGTCAAAATCATCTATGTACCTGATGAACATATAAGAGTTTTCAATAACCATTTTGTTTTTCCTAATATGTCTCGCCATAAAAAAAAAAAAAAAAAAAAACCCTATGTGATCACTCAATGCTGTGTTTGGCTAAATCTTAGTGTGTGTAATATCACATCGGGAACGCATGAAATAACGTTTTTCTCAAAAAGTTACTTTTTACACACGGGAGATTTTAAATTTGCAATGACGATATATTCAAAAGTTGGCACACCAACTATGATTTTGTTTGCTTTGAATGTAATCATTGTACTCCTTTAATATATGATTTTCAATCAAGTATTTAACACCCAATTTCAGCAGAGAATAACGAAAAATAATTTTGACCAACTAATTCAAAAAATTTCCAACCATGCTGCCCTACCTTACAGGCAAGCATCCATGAAGTGTAAAATACTTCTTCTTGGCAAATACACTCCTTGACAAAAAAAATTGTACACCAAAATCATTCTATAAACGCAAAAGTGAGTAAATAGTTACAATGAGGGTAGATAAGTAAATGAATAATATTAATGTGCGATTGCACATGGCCACTCGTCCAACAACGGCACTGCAATCACAAGCCGTCGGGCTTATAAGACACCTCCAATGGAGTCCACATCCACTGTAAGGTGATCAGGCGAGGTCTGAGAGTGATCAACATGCAGCGAAGATGCCTTACATATCAGTACAAACAACTCGCGGAATTTGAGAGAGGCCATACCATTGGGCTGCAAGAGGTGGACTGGGTGCACAGCAAATAGCCCTCCATTTAGGCCGTTCTGACTTTACAGTCAGATCGTATTGGGAGCAATGGACATGCAAATGCACCTCTACATGGCGGACTGGCTCTGGACGAGACAGACAGACCACTCAGAAGAGAGGATTGTTTGATTGTCAGAGAGGCACAAACAGATCATGGCTTCCTTGTCCACTATCCAGTGACACGTGGCACGGTCACCAGGGAACCCTGTCCCTGCCAGATCCATTTCCAGACGACTAGCAAAGGCGAATCTGCATTCTAGACTCCCCTACCCTTTTGTGCCTATAACACCTCAACATCGTTGGCTGTGTTTGCTGTGGTGTCAGCGGAGAGCAATGTGCAATGCCACGGACTGGCGACGTATTGTCTTTAGCAATGAAATCCACATTTGTTTGGGAATGGATGACCACCGCATCAGGGTTTGGAGGACCACAGATGAACGCTAAAATCCAACTTCACTGTACAGCAGCATACAAACCTCACTGCAGGCGTGATGGTCCGGGGTGCCACAGCATATGATGATCATTTGTCACTAGTAGTGCTACGAGGGACATTGATAGCCCAACGATAAGTTCAAGAGATCCTGCAGAATCATCTGCTGCCTTTCCTGGCTGGGTGCCCAGAAGCAATTTTCCAACAAGATAATACTCGTCCATACAATTAGGATTTCACAGGACTGCCTACATAATGTTTCAACACTTCCTTGGCCTGCCTGCTCGCCTGATTTATTGTCAATCGAGCATGTCAGAGACCAGATAGGACTCTAACTGTTACCATGTAGCAGTGTTTGTGATTTGGAGCATTATTTGCAAGAACTGTGGGTAAATCTGCCCCAAGACAACATACTGCATCTGTTTGACTCTAAGCCCGACTGCACCACCTCTTGTATCCAGGAACTAGATGTTCCAACGAGATGACCTTATTGTGTACCTCAGCTCCGCAGAACATCGGCTTGCTGCTGCGATATTGTAATCACTCCTGTCCTCTGTCTCTACCATCACACTAAGAAAATTTCATTTGAATTCAACGCTTCCTTCGTGATGCACAATTGTTTTTTGTCAATGAGTGTAATTAATGAAGCGCAAGACAGATGGCAGATTTTCTTGTTTTTAAAATGAAATCGTATATACATGTTATATGCTTCATTTGTTTGTACTGAAATCTCAAAAGGGAATCCCGTTTTAAGTCTAGATATTGACAAGAGTGTTTTTGTAATTATTATGAAGATTTTCTTTTTACTTTAAATGTAGATTCCGTTGACTAAAAAGGCCTATCAGTCATGTAGTTGAGAGATGTTACACCTATCCATTATTGTGTAAGGGCATTAAAAAGCAGTTACTTGATGATATGCTTTCACACACTGCCAATTTGGTATTTTAAAATCTTAAAGCTGATATATTAAAAAACATCAAGCACTAGATATACTCTCATTGCTAATATTCTGAATAATGTTGCTTATGATATCAAATAAAACAATGGCTTGAAGATACAGCTATTAGTAAAGTTGGTCCTATTCATCTCAATGGGCCAGAATTAAAAAAAAGTTGGAAGAATATCTTCAAAGTTGATTAGAAAATAGCCACTAACTCCAGGATTATCATTAATTTTCCATGAAAAATAAGACAAAAATAAATCAGAATCAAGTTCCAAATGAATTAGAATAAAGCAATAGAGATGAGGACATAAAGTGAATGAATTCTGTAGAGAAGATATAGATTATCTTCAACAGTAGCATCTCTGTTGATAAAGAGCCCCAGATTACAGAAGAACACTGAAGTTGCCAACCTGTAGAATTGGAGGTTGGGGATTAACTGATCAGTAAGATTTTTTAAGTCTGTTGGTGAAATTGGGATAGCTTCAGAAAGATATAGATGGCAAATAATCATTAAGCAATGGAACAAAAGGAGCATGACGAGGAAGCAAACTCCTGTTGATGTTTTCTCAGCAAAAATAACCACAACCTTTGTGTTAAGTGTCTCAGTTACCTTAAGGAAGGTTTCCTATAGGCAGATATAGAGTGACAAAACAGTGAGCAGAAGAACTGACAGTTTTGAGGTTGGATCAAAGCAATTCTAAAATTAAAAATAAGGAAGTCAAAATGGAGTTACTAGAAGTTGGAATTCATCAGATCTGAGAGAGAGCTTAAATATACCTACTTAAATTAGAATTTTAATACTCATTTTTTATTTTGAAAAGCTTAAGTTGTTCTTAACAAGGATCTGGCCTGTTTTGTTTGTTATAAGTATATTAACATCTAGCCTTGAACAGACGAGTTTTAATTAAGATCAGTTTTAATTACATTTAGTAAATTTCATTAAGTATATATATCTTAATTATTCTTACATCTCTAAAATATCTTCTTCTTTGAATATCTGATAGGTTTAAAAGAAAAACTCCTTTCTTTTGGATAGGTCCAGATGGAATCCTTTACCAGGGAAATAGCTAAAATACCAATCAAAATGGTATTTTGTTTAATTTCGTCAGACAAAGGTCAAAAATTACAAACAAAATTTTCACTACAAAGTGGCTTTGGGTATGTTATAGGATGTTGTGGTATTTTAGTGAAAAACTATACAATTTAGCAAACAAATATAAAAAATTAATGTTTTACTTATTTAGTTAAGCAAAAAGAAACCTTATAAAGGGTCTTAGGGGTCTATGTGGGTGACAGATGTTCCAGGCTTTCTCGATAGATTTGGAGCCACAACTGTAGCTGTGGGAAGAACCTCATCATACTTACATTTAAAATTCTTTATGCTTCTAGGAAAAGAGTAAAATTCCTACTTTATTGCAAAAACTAATAAAGGAAGAACAGAGTTAAGAGTATTGAAGAATTATTCAGGAGCAAAAGCTGCAGTTGAAGCCATTAACATCAATTATATTAGCAAATGTCAACTTCGGAAACTATTTTTGAATGTCGAGTGTTTAGTCATTAACAGCCAAGTTTTGTTTTTTCCCCATCAATTAAAAACAATAGATTTAGAGCCATTTCAAGTATTATGTCCATGCAAGATTCTTAAGTTTTGCTGATCATTCTTACTCTTTCTTCAAGACATCTGGTTTATGTTTAAATTGAAAAAGAAATTACAGAAATACATCTTGATAGAATAGTTCAATGCTTCTGCATATTCTGATTATATTAAAATAATAATAATAAATTAGTTTTTATAAAAAGATTAAACAGCTGTCCCAAAGTTTCATCATCAACAATTCCAGTAATAATAGCTTTTCATTTTTGTTTTTATCCCTATTGTTTCTTGGTTTATATTTAAATTCTGTTTGGCAGAGGATTTGTTTTACAATTTTTGTTTTCTTTTAGCTATCATGTGTGCAATCTCTTAATAATGTAACATTAATAGACATTCATTAAGAACTTGCTAGCAATTACTGCCACCATCAGGAACAAGGAGTGTAAGCAAAATAAAAAAATTAAAAAAATCGTTTGTTTTTTTTTTTTTACCAAAGGTTACATTTTATGTATTTAATTAACTGTAGTAAACAAAGTTTTTATAATTTCAGATTTCCAGGAACAAGTTATGGCAAATGTTTGTTTGAATTGTTTCCAAGAGCCCCAATTTACCTAAAAGAAGATCCAAATGCCTCTGTTGGGATTTTATTTTAGAAGTCCATAGGTTTTGGAAAATGATGATATTCTGATTTAATGAATTTTGTTGTTTTTCAAATAACTACACATGGTATCCAAATTTATCTGTGAAGTAGATGAGACTTCTTTCCCAGCAATAGATTGAACCTCACACTTCCATTTTATCTCATTAAGCTGGTGATGTTGTTCCGGCATAGTCTTGTGGTCTAGATGGCAACCTGCCATGTGGTCGATATGTCGGAATCTGGATTCGAATCCAGCGCGAAGCTTCGATATTTCATTCTTCCTTCATCAGTGTTTCCGTGGGTTTAAAAGCTAGTTCACCTCAAGAGGTGCACCCTGGGTTACGATAAAGAACTAGCAATTCTGGCAGTCAGACAATCATCTCAATCTCTTGACTAATGAATGCCATATAATAAAAAAAAGCTGGTGATGGAAGAAGCCTGTACCTTCCTATGCTTGAACTCCTTTGATTGAAGATAATTGAATCCTTTGATTGAAGATAATTGAATCCTTTGATTGAAGATACGTAATTTTTGTCCAGTCAATTAAGAAATGTAAGAAGAGAATGTTCCTGAGCAAGCTAACAATATCAGGAACATCTGTGAGTATTGCATATAATTATAATTCTAAGAGAATCAACAAAAGAATTAATTTGAAAAAGTAAATTACAGACCATTTTCATAATTTAATAAAACTCCTTTATTTCACTCTACATCTTACACAATATTCCTAGAATACGTGGAAGAAATATTGTGTAAGAAGATGTAGGAGTGGAATAAAGGAGTTTTATTAAATTTGATTTAATTACGCTAACGTGAGTTTTGTATAAACCATTTTCTTGTTTTATTCTCATAACAAAAAGTTTTTAAACAAACTGTACAAGAAGACATCCAAAAAATCTTTATTATATCATCGTCTTTTGCCTTTCTTTATTGTCTTTTTATGAGACTTTTCCAATTGTCTGCGTTTCTGGTGAAATTGGATCTTTGCTTTTCGTCGCCGCTCTTTCAGAATCTGCTCTTTTGTTTTCAGTTCTCTTCGAGGACCTTTAGAACTGAACTGTTTCTTTGGACCTTGAGAAAGAAGAAAGACATAAAAAAAAAAAGTATTTGATTAGTTAAGATTGAAAATGTTTGGAAAGGTTTAAAAAATTTTGTTCCAGAAATAAGGACCTTCAAAATGAAACTCGTAGAACTGTAAGGGGGTTTGGAGTAGACATTGCAACCATTTCAGAACATTTAAGAGAGATTGGCAACATTACAAAGGGTACAAATGGGTGCTGCATGAATTGACAGATGAATTGACACAAAGACAGATGTTTTGAAATATGACTTTCTCTTTGCATTAGGAACAAAACCTGCCCATTTTTGGACCGAATAATCCCTTGTGACAAAATGTATATTGTGTGATAATCAAAAACACTCTTTCCAATGACTAGATGTCAAACCAAAACCTGACCTGCACCCCAAGAAGACAATGGTTACTGTTTGGGGGTCTCACAGAGGAGTCATATATTACAACTTCCTACAACCTGATCAAACCATCACTGCTGGTTACTACTGTGATCAAACTGACATTGTTCATCAAACATTATTAAAAACTGGACTAGCATTAATTAATTGAAAAGGTTTACTCCTTTTACACGATAATGTAAGGACACATATGTCAAGAATGAACCTCCAAAAACTGTGAGTTAAAGTGGGACACTCTGTCTCATCTACCTTATTTCCTGGACTGATCGCCTAATGACTATTTATTTAAATATTTTGCATATAGCACTGAAGAATAAATTTTTCATTATTTTAGACAGTCTTCAAGAATATGAAAACTGGGATCTATATGTTACAGGGGTGAAACATTTAAAGGTATAAAGAGGTGCATACAGTTCATAGTCACCACATATTACTATGAGTCACTGTAAAAGACTTAATAACTTTCAATGTTGTGCCGTCATTGAATGCCATTTCCAAAAAAATTAGTACTTCTGTAAAGGTCAATGGGAGTGGACTGTGAAGAAGAAATGCATTCTGTAAAGTGATGAATTACACTTATGCCATTTCGATGATATTGAGAGAAGTCAGGGTTTGAATGGAGATCACTGCCTACTGACATATGTTGTGCTGAGTGTTTTAGTTTGATGGGGGGGAAATTATGGTCTGTATCATGGTCTAGTGTAATATTTATCTTTGATATGGTTACTGCAGTAATAGGGACACTTAAAAGTGCAAGATACGATAATATTGTTGATAACTCAGCACTTCCAACTACAGGCCAGCATATTCCGCTTCAACAAGCACCCCATGTAGAAAAAGATTCGATTAAACAGGAATGGTTTAATGAGACAAGTGTTGGGAAGCTAAAACCTCCTCATCTCAATCCCACTGAACATCTGTAAGAAACAGTGTAGATTTTGTGTAAGCTTAATTTATCTAATACATCTAGCTAACAGTACTAAAGTGTTATAGAGAATAGAGGGTAACTTTTGGCAGCAAACATGGAGACTAGAGACTGTGAGAGCAGAAACGAATAGACAAGCACATTATTAATGACTGTCAATGAGATGAATTCTAAAAGTAAATGATATCTCAATACTTTATATTGCTACGAGTAACAGGTTTTTTTGCAGGACAGTGTAACAACATAAAGACAACACCAAAGACAGACAATGAAGATCAAATAGTTAAAATAAAATAAGTTATCTGGATCATACTTAAACTTAAAGAAATATATTAAATTAATTTTTAATTCTGTCAATTATGTTAACGTTAAAAAAAAAAAATGTTTGTCCCTTTTCGGATATTGTGTCTTAATTATTTTTGTTGTTAGTTTACGTTAGCACTTACCATTTTGAGGAAATTTCCTTGGCATTTGATTTCTTTTATTTTTATTTTCATTTTCCTCCTCTTCTTCCTCTTCACTTTCCATATTTTCTACTTTACTTCTCTGCTTCCATTTTTTATAACTATATAAAGGTTAAGATCAAACTGCATCTTATGAAGGTTTTACCAATGAATAATTCGCATTTTTCAGTTAATTATTTTTCCCGGAAATAAAATACAACCTTTACAAATTTTTAATTCTAAAAAATTAAAAATACATTTTGAAGTTTTAATTGTCAGAAATAATACTTCCGTATGCACATAAGCATGATTAAAAGGCAAAATAAAATTTTTATTATATAGAATGTTTGGAAAATTAAATGTATTTTTATCATGAACATCATATAGTAATTTTTATATTCTCATTACAATTATCACATCTAATAAAGTCAAAAATCTGTGAAGGGAAAAAATTTTGTAAAGAAGTGACAATTCCAGAAATTAAACAAAATTAAGAATAATAACAGTAGGACAAATATTCAAGCTGATCAAAATATTTGTAGATCTTCTGACAGTGCTTTTAATTTATATGCTTAACATTTACAAATTTACTTACATTATAGTAAAATGTTATGCAGTTAAGTTTAGCATATGGTAATACAGTTTTCTTTGGTGGTTATAGCTGTTTTTTTTTCTCTGATTGAAACATACAATCCTTACCACTGCTCACAATTTTAAAAAAGCCCTTACAAAATCGGAGGATTTTGTAAGAGGTTTTTTAAATTGTGAGCAATGGTAAGATTGTATGTTTTGGTTTGAGAGGGATTTATTGGACATTGTTGAAATGAAATTTATGATATTGTGTTATTTTAATAAAAATTTGTGTCCATCATTCAAGCACTACAACAAATGAAGTGAAGTGCTGAAACTAGTGTTTTTAGATCAGCGTTTCCCAAATTGTGGTCTGCAAGAAAAAAGATTACCGGTTCGCTAAAGAAATTAAAACTTAAAATACAAAATTAACTTAAAAAAGAAATCTGATATTTATTTAAGTTATTCATTTAAATATTATTTTTTTTTTTGTAATATCGTACAACATTCATGAATACATCAAGTTGCTAAGCTGTTAGTGACACCTGATTATATCTACTAAAGTAAACATATCTACTAAAGGTCTAAAGAAAGTTTTTTGAATGAAGTTGATCCAAGGCTAGAAAATCAATTTATTGAATCAAGATCTCTCGTGAATAAAATAGCTTTTTTCTGTCTTATTCCAAATTAAGCTTAAGAAAGTTTTTAATTTCATTCGAACTAACTTGGAAGTTAGGATGCAATGCCAATCTTCAACTGACAAATAGCAATCGTCAAAAATTCTTGTTTCACAGAAATTTTTGTTTACAATCTAAACAAAAAGTAAATAAGAAATCTGAATATATTCCTGAAACAAAAAATATCTGATCTGATTAAGAAGGAAACAACAGAAACTGAAGAGATTAAAAAAGGATACATGTCAGTTTTGTAAGTGACTGGAACCCAAACGCCACTTTCCGTTTTAATTTTTTTCACTGTGTCTTTAGCACTTTTGGTTACAAACTTTTTCTTCTTTCGATCCCTAAAAAAAGTAAAAGAGAAAAGTAATGCCTTCAATTACTAAAAGTTTGAATAATTAAAATAAATCAAGAACTTACAGAAAGTGATGGAAGGATTTGTTATTTTAAATTTTAAAATGGTGGTTATTAGAGTGAAAATCTGTTGTAAGAGGTTCTGTATTATTATTATTGTTATTATTAATTTTTTGTTACTCACCATTTCAAAGCATTTGCTTGATGTTTCATCTTCTTTTCATCATCACCAGTGAGGTCTAAAACATTTTCTGAAACATCTTTATCAAAATTACTTTTTTCTAAACCTAAGCTGTAAAAAATAAAATAAAACAAACACATTAGTTGTTAAAGTCTTCAGATAATTTTAAATTACTGTTAGCATTCAAAAAGATTTTCAAGATATACATTTAATATTTTTTTAAGGTATTATAATTGAGTCAAATTGACCAAACCTGTGTACATTTCTCACTGCATTAGATCAGATTTTTTTTATTATTATTTTTTATACATTGTAAGCAATACAAAGTTTAAAATTTTTAAAAGCTGTAAGATCCTCTTAAAACTGTCAAATTATGTGTTGTATCTTCTCAATATGCATTCTAACAAAATTGTACCATTTTCTGATATTATATCTCTGCATGTACTCATAAAATTTCATAAAGAAAACTGGCAAAAAAAAAAAAATAATAATGTTAAATACAGAAGGTTGATTCACATTTATTCACTCGATTTCAAGAGCTTGCGCTATCTTGCACATGCATGTGATGCAGCACAGTTGCGTTCAAATCAGAGGTTATAAGCCTGTAGTTGATTATCTGGTAGCTGGAATTGTGTTGCATTCTAAATATCCTGACAAAAATCCCAAATTGGTGGGAGGGGTACATAGTTGTCCTTTCCGATGCCACATATACTGCTTCAAAAATTGTGGATGTGCAAACGCCCAAATTTTCATGTTTGCAAGTCCACAGTCAACCGGGTAGTAGCAGAAAGCCGTTGAAGCCCATCAGCCAAGAGCGGGGTAAGTCACAGGCCTGAAAACAACAACCACGACCGGCAGCAACTCCTAACATTATTACGAAAGTGAAGGCTATGATTGTTGGCGAGAACCCTAGCATCCAAAAGGCGGTTGCCCTTTTCTCTGCCAACGGTTGCACGGATAATTAGGAGTGATCTGCAATTAGAAAAGCATCATAAAGCTCACGTTCATCTCCACGTTGCCGAAAGGAAGATCAACAGCCGAAAGCCTTACAAGCACTGCTTATCGGGAGAAAAATGGAAGTAAGTCACTACTTTAGACAAGGCATGGTCTACCTTAGTGATACCAAGAAGCTAAGGGGAATATTTATCGCCCTTTTGATGCCAAAGGACGATCCAAGTGGTACCTCAAATGCAAATGAAAACTAATTCGAGAGGATTCATGCCTGTTGCAGGTTACAGCTACAGAGGAAGGCTGCTACTGAGGAAGGTATCTGGAAAGGTCAAGATTAATGCTGCCTTTTACTGAGAGCATGTCCTGGAACCCTTGTATCGTGACGATATTCTCGCATTGTACGGCAGCAACAAAAGTAAAGTGTGGATTCATCAGGTCAAGGGATCGAGCCACAAAAAGCTAGAGCGACCATGCTGTACATGGCCAATATGGCAACTGAAACTGGAATACGAGCAATCCCATACAGTATGATTCTATAAAATCCCCAGATGCATCTCCAATGGGCTTCTGCAGGTTCAGATTACTTAAACGGGTTCTGGGAACACGATGACCGAAAACTGTAGAAGGGTTTTGGAAAGCTTGCAAAGAGGAGTGAAACAAGATCCTCCTCATGTAACCTCCAATTCAGCCTTCTTCAATGGAAACTGTGATGCAGAGCCATTGCCAGAATGCAAGGGCATCCCACAACGGTGGTGGAGAAAAGGGTTCTGCTAAGTCTAGGATGTGATGAAAATCAACATTTTAGTTGAAAATCAACATTGGTTAGTTTTAGCTGAAAAGCCCAAAATTTACAGAAGTTATTCATGTCAGCATTTACAGCAGTTATATATATTTATAGTGGGAAAAGAATTTGAATGGCATATTTATTCGTGATCTATGAAGCCCTGGTCAGAGTTTATCACAAGGTACCGGGCTCATCTGTACAGGTAGGGAAGAACACACAAAAGAGATATTTGTGGAGTTAACTGCTCTGGATTTGGACGTAATTGCATTGATGGAAACCATGAAGGAAGGGACAGGACAAGAAAAATAGGTTCATCCACACATTTGCAAAGTGAAGTACGGTAATGAAAGATCAACAAGATAAAACAAGATTATACTTCTAGTACTAAAGGAATATAAAAAGCAACTAAAAAGCTGGGAACCGGTGAATGAATATTAAAATTAAATTTAGAAAGTTTTAGATACAGACCTAATAGTGATACCTCTATATGGACCAAATAAACCAAATGACACTCCTCTTAATATTAATTAGTTTTATCAAAAATTAGATGAAATATTAAGTGAAATAGGAAATGAAAGAAAAAAAGTGAAAGAATATGAGAAATGGGGACTAAACCTAATTTAGAAAAATTTAAATAAAGATGTATAGGAAAAGATTATGATAAGTCAGTATTAAACTCTGGAGAAACAATTATTGCCAGCTTCCAAATTAAATATCTTGGAGCTACTATTGGAAAGCAAGGATCTATGATAGTAGGTGAAAGAGAGGTTATCAAAAGGTCAAACAGTTGTAGGTACTCTGAATGGGATCCTATAGGATAGTGGATAATAGGGGTGGATGAGTACTCGAGTTTCGAGTATCTGTCGAGTATTTTTTAATACTCGGAGGTCGAGCGAGTAGTGGAGACTACTCGAAAACGCGAGTTGAGTAATTAAAAAGTGTTGAAAATGCCAATCGCTATTATTTTACAAAAAATTTGTTTGACAAATTAAAAACATATTTGTGTGTGTGTTGTTTTATTTAATCCCATTCCTTTAAATGAATACTGATTTAATTCGTATAATCACGCAATAAGTAGAATAATTAATTCAACAGTCATCTATTTTGTTCCCGAACACCGTAGTCGGTGCAGACGGGACAGAGACTGGACCGAGACAGCATCACAGACGACGCATAGTAATCTTTATCATATCAGTATGTGTAAAAAAGTTCCTCTTAACGTTGCCAAAATCGATCAACAGTGCTCCAAGTGGTCATAATATCAGCTGATTCCTTTTGAATACATTGCGCTGTACTTGCCAGACTGAGTATAACAGCCAGCCCCACCAGGATTGCTAGCGTCTCTTATGAAGGAATACTTCAAAGTTCAATTCCATTTTTATTGAGTTATAATTTACAGGTTGCAATTATAGTTTATTAGGGTACTTTACTTACTTGATTAATTCTAAATGTAATATTAGAATAATATTAGGCCTGCTTAATACTTACCTGAAACTATTTTATTTACACTTGACTATACTATATTTGTATCTTGAAGTATGGTCATTGCAAGAAATTCTTCAATTTATTTACACATTTTAACATTTAAAGTAAAGTAAAAGAAAAAGATTAAGTAAAAATTTTATAATTTTGAGTTTGCACATTTAGGCCTATATAATTTTAAACCAATATCTTAAGAGATAAGGAACATTGTTTGTTTTAAATTTTATAATAAAAACTATCGGAAACTAAGTCTTTTACTTATAACCGGTGCTACTCGACTCGACTCGATACTCAAGTAGTTGGCTCAACTACTCGACTCGACTCGAATCAAAAACCACTACTCGCCCACCCCTAGTGGATAAGCAGAGAGATAAAGATGTATCTACAAAATGATAGTATAAAGTGCAGTATTATATGAAACAGAACTTTGGTAACTGTCAGAAAAACCTAAAGCTCGACTGAGAATGACTTTTGGAGATTGGCAAAGATATCAAGGTCGAAAAGAATAAGAAACAAAGGGAAAGGAAATAATACTGAAGTTCTAACTGATATAATAGAAAAGATACAATCAATGTGGTATGGACATGTCAAAAGAATAGACGATTACCAAAGAGAGCAATGACATGGATACCACAGAAAAGGCAGAAAAGGGTCAGCCAAGAAAAGATCGCAATGAATCAGTCGAACAACTTCTACAGGAATGGAAATTACTCAAGGAGGAATGGAAGAATAAGAGAAGAATGGAAGGAAAGATTCGAAGACCTATTTAAGATTACACAATAGCAAGAAAGAAGGTCTGGATCATTTCACAGAGAAAACTTTCAGAAGTTGAAATTACATTTTTAGGCTTGTGTTATTATGCAATCACATTTGACAGCTAGCAGGGTTTATAATTTTAAAAATAAGAAATACTGTACATGCATGAAGTCTACCCATTAATATAATTATTTCCCCCTCCAAAACTTGCTCTAATCTGGAATATGTTGCCTATAATTCACCTTCTGATTCACTTTCCATCAAGTTGTTAAGGATTGCAGGCATCAATGTTGACTTTTTTTTATATTCTTTAAATAAATAGAATATTTTACATGATTTAACTTCAAAAATAAAGCCATACACCTGACTAAATGATACAAAAATTAATTTATACAAAAAAAAAAATACAATAATCACAACGTTTCGCCTATGAGAAACGGCCTCCTCAAGTCACTTCTCGATGGCGAAACGTCATGGTTATTGTATTTTTTTATTTGTATAAATTAATTTTTGTATCACTTAGTCAGGTGTATGGCTTTATTTTTGAAGTTAATACTACGCAGTATACGTAAAGTTCTACATTTTACATGGTTTTATTGAACATTTTTTTTTGGCAGTAATAATTCAAAAAATCATAAAGAGTTCAAAGCTACTTCAGTTGAACAATCTTTAATGGTGCTGTTATAGATTGGTCATAATTATAAATAGAAAGCACCATTTGTGAATAAGACTTAAGTGATTTATTATGGTAGCCCTG
>JAFIDM010005346.1:3628107-3639589 GCA_023159025.1 Thereuonema tuberculata
CTTCTTCTAAATGTATGTTATCATTAGATTCTGATGACTCTCCTTTATAATTAGCTGAGTTAGATTTCTTGTTTTCTTTTACAATAAGTGATAATGTTTGTAATGTCCACAAAAGAACGACAATAAACTTTCTAAGCAACATCCGCAAACTGAATAATGAAATAGATGCCCTCTTGAACTCAAAAGAGTTGATCCCATTCATTATAACTGGAATATGGCCCACAGTGAACTTTAACAAAAATGAACAGTTTTATGCTGTCTTATCGCAAAGCCAAAACTGTAGTAAGTTTTCTAGACAACTGCTCTATATTCGTAGCATATAATATTGCCTAGTGTGCTGAAAGTTTCACTAGATAAAATGTAAAATTTTCATGTTATATTGTATTTGAAGATAAAACAAACTTATAAATAACTTTTATTAATATAAATTTGACTTATTCAAAATACACACTAGTATAGGACAACTGTAACATTAACAGATTAATTATTTTTCATTTTTTAAACAGATCCAAGTTTAGCTCTAGAAGTATACAAAGCCATTTTCAGTTACACTTCAAGAACAATTATTTGCATATGTTTGAAGGGAATTATGCTTCACTAATGAAAAAGTATCCTAGCAGTTAGTTTTTGAAAAGAAACTGCACTTGTAGGAATTTTTTGAATTTCTCTGATGTTGTCTACTGAAATGTCACACAAATCTTCACAGCAATAAATACTTTTCCCATGAGCAAACAAACAAAAAAATTGAGAACCACTGCTACACAGAATATTTATTCTTTTTCTTAATTATATTAACTACTGTTTATTTATTTACTTACATTATTTGGGCGATATCCTTTTATTTGTTCTAAAATACTAATTCGATTAATTTCTGTTTTATTATCCACTGTGCCTAAAAAAATGTAAAAAAATTACTTTTCACAAAAATGAATGTTGTAAATTCAATGAAGATTATATAAATTAAAAAAAAAAGCATGTTTGAAAAATAATATTAATTTTAATTACTTAAATTAGTGTTTTATAAGGATTCTATACCACTGGCCTTAATTGATTTTATTTATTTATTTTGTTAACAAGTAATCTGGAAATTAAAAGATTAAAAAAGTGTGATTTCTTCTAGAATGTCTGCAGAACATGGCATAACTCAAAAAATACTATTAATTTACATCCTGCCAAAGGGATGCATCACCTAATATACAAGATAAGCTTTATTCTAAGTGATAAATCATGTAGAGAAAAAAAGGAAAGAAATAAAGTGAATAAATTCTTCAAAAACATTAATTTTGCTAATTAAAATTAATATGTTTCAATAATGGAATCTAATCGATCCATCAAATTTTCAAATGCAACATTAGAAGTGTAACAAAGCATCCTGCAAGGATCTCAACAGAGCATGAGCCAGGAAGAGGAGTCATGGATATTCTGACAGACGTGATACAAAAAGACTCAAAATTGACAAAAAAAAAAAAAAAAAAAGCTCTTTTTCAATGTAAAGGGTCACCATGACAACATATGGTGAAAAAAAGAAGAAGCTTATAGGTTCATTGGAAGGAATACAAGTTCTCACTGGAAGAGGAACAGTGACAAGCAAACAAAATCTCCAATCAGAGCCAAGACATGAAAATGATGGCTTTGGATCTGATTGGAGTGGAATTCTCAAAAGTAGGTTAAATTTGAGATAAAAAGGTCAGGAGATAAATCAGAATGAACAGATCGTACATAAATATGAACAACTCAGTGAAGTGAGACTTTTCATAATGCTGAAGAAAACAGCACAGAAGATATGCAGAAGATATTAGTAAGTAAAGAGCTAAAAAAAAAAGTTGTTGCAAATGTAACAAAAATATTGTTCATTGTACTTATTGGTTTCTGGCCCTAGCTTCTTATCTGATGCTGGTTTTTACCAAAATCAATCGAAATCTTCCTTTTAAGCACCAAGAAATTCTTAGTTTATCTCAATCACACATGGATGGGAAATTAATGGAATCTTTGGTCTCTAGCTCCTCCTATAATTAACTGGATATTTACAATGAAAATCAATAGGGGGATCTTCATTGTAAAATCACATATACCCCTCTAAAAGCTTAGCTGAGACATGTTAGTTTTGAGTTATCATAATTTTATGTTTTAATGACAATATAAATAAACATGATTATTTCTTTTTCTGTTTATTCCTCCATACTATTGGTTCAATATGACTAATATGGACAATGGACAAATATGTATTGGACTTAACATTGCATTTTAAAACTTTTTTGTTCTAACCCTTTTTTTTTATCTTATAATAAGGGATATTACAAATGTTATACCAAACCTATAATATTCTGTGACACTAGCTACTATGTGAGACAGACTCTTAGTAAGTCATGAAGGAAAAATAGGCCCTTCTCTTTCTGCATGAGATAATGCACAATTGGCAGAAACACAATGACATGAACTTTGAAAGTTACACCACAATTCAATGACAAAATATATGGGCTAGACAATCAGTTATTAAAATACACATAATTGTGGATGTCTCAGTGGAAAACTTAATACGATTACCTTTCAACTTTGTTTTCAATGCAGTGACTAAACTGACACTGATAACAATAGTTACGTGATCAGAATAAACTCTGCAAACTGGTGCCAATGAAGATTATAGAATTACAATATCTTAGATTACATTCAGTCTTTTTTATTTTTCAGATTAATTGCATGATACATACAATCAAAAGTGAATAAAGTAAATTTGATTTGATTCCATTAACAAAACATAATATATTAGGACAATTACTTATTTTCCACCTTCAACATTTGAGCTGAAAAACAAATTATCAAACAGCAATATGAAATAAAAATGTAAATAAATTTAGAAATTGTGAACCTATTTTCTTACAAAATAAGGGATGAATTCCGATTTTCCTTATACTTAAATCATCTTTGATTCGCTTGACGGATTCAGCAGAAGGATTGGGTCGAGATTTTATGTACTGTTTCATTGCATTGCTACAAACTTTCTTCATATTTGTCTGCAATAAGAATAGCAAATTACAAATTATTTTTTTCACCTTTTCCTCACCTTTTAAAGCAGTCGTTCAAAAACACTTAATTTTAAGAATTAAAAAAAGATATTAATTTTAAATGTTGATTCAGAAAAATCTTAATATTTATATTCTAATATTTACATAGAATGTAAATTTAAACAAACACAAGGAAATCAAGATGAACTACACAATTTATAAGCAAAACAGAATACAGTTTCTAAGCCAGCAACTTTATCAACTTTTTCCTTTAATCTACTCAATCTAACTACAATGAAACGATATAATCTGAAAAGATAAAAACTTACCAAATCTACTGATTGCTTATGCCACAAATGTAGAGACTCTTCTTCATCATCCACCACATACTGAGGCACTGTTCCATAAACACCATCCCATTCTAATTAAACAGAAAAACAATTGCATGAATTATATGAATCACAATCTATAGAAAACTAATCAACTAAGAAATCTTAAAAAGACAAACATTTCACTGCCCCATTGATTAACAATGCATTTACTGTAATTTGAATTTAATTTACTTGTTTCATATTCAAATTTCTAATCTGATCTAATGTGAAATTGAAACGTATATGAAACTATTTTTACTTTCTCTTTGATTATGTCGCTATCCAGAATATTCTAATAAATTAATGTTTTAATAATATGAAATCTTTCCTTTAGGATAATAACACTAGTCTCGATGAAAAACCATTAAAAAAAAACTTCTTTATATGTAGATCGTTACATGGGATAAAATATGATAATAAGGTTAACAATAATTAAAAATATTTTACGTGTTACCTTTAGTTCGCTTATTAAAAGCCTTTTACATCTACAAGTTGTGGGTTAAGGCTTTTGGTTGTGTTTCACAACACACCAATTTATTTTCTTGTTTCTTCAGTTGTCGGGGGGCCACTGCCAGGAGTGACAGTGGACTTCACTTATATTCTTGCCGTTCTGGGTCTTTTATTTTGGGTGGGCGGATTGGGCTGAGGAGTCCCAGGAAGGACGAAACGGGCCGACCCAATTCCTCCCAATAATTGATTCAGAATGGCAATTTGTTTATTCTGGTGCTGTTTTTTATTTCGTTTTTATTGCTTTGTTATTACTATTCACAGCACGTTAAATTTATTATTTAGGATATTTTATGTGTGTTTCTTAATATGAAATGAGTAGATTCTGGCCACCACACACAGTTCTAATTAAATACATAAATACAATAAAATGCGAGTACTTTCAAGATGGTCTACATCTCGTTCTTAAGCGGAGAACATGCCATAAATAATTCAACTGTACCTGAAGGACTAAAAACTTATACCTTAAAAGAAGATACAAAGATAAAATGCCAAATGAGAATGGTATAAAAGAAAAATGTCATCCTTTCTTATTTTATTTTTATTTATTGTTATTATGTTTTTTATTTATTTATTTTTTTGCAATACTATTTGTTGTATCTGAACAAAAAAAACATTGTAAAAATTCAGTAGAACATTCCAAACTTTAATTTGCTTCTATGTTTTACTTGCCTTTCCTGATAATTTCTAATTATTAAAAGCTCTATTGTATTCTTCATCACTAGCTCTTGAAATACAGGGTGTACCTGAAATGTGCTGCCAAACTTAAAGGTTGTATTCAATCATGCAAAACAATGAATAAATGTCATATAAACATGGGTCTGGAAATGAGTTATTCCAAGATATGAACGATGAAATGATACAGAGGTGTTGGCATTTTCGTTGTATCGTAGAGTCATTAAATTGCTCCTCAGTAATCATGACATAGCCTGCTAGTTCCCCTGATTTAAACCCTCTGGACTTTTTTGTATGGGTTATCTTAAGCATTCGTGTACACCACACCAGTTCCTGACACACACGCACTGCATGATCACATATTGGATGGGTGCAACAAAATTCGACGTGCACCTGGCATCTTCGACCGTGTTTGGTAGTCGATGGAACGACGTTGTGTTGCGTGCATTGCGGCAGGTGGAGGACATTTCGAGCACTTTCTGTGAAACTGAGCGACTGTACAGCCAACACCTCTGAATTGTTGCATCGTTCTTATCTTGGAAATAAAGCATTTCCAGACCCATGTTTATATGACATTTATTCGTTGTTTTGCATGATTGAATACAACCTTTAAGTTTGGCAGCACATTTCAGGTACGCCCTGTATATTACAAAAATTGAATTTCCATTAAGAATTGTTTTGTGTGTGTTAGTTGTTTTTCTTTGTTTGTAATTGTTATTTCCCTCCAACAGTAACACTTCTCATCACAATAAACTTTTTTTTGACTTGATCTGAATTCAAACATTGTGTTTGTTGCATGATCACATTATGCATCAGGTTCAAAGATGAAAAACTAATCAAAGATAGAAAAAATGGATAAGACTTCAGCTACAAACAAAACAAAAAAACAAAATAAAACTGAAAAGTGTGTTGAGATGGTGATATGAGATGTTGTATCAGAGGGTTCTCCAATAGTGGAAGAAATCCTAAATACAAATCAAACAAAGAAATGTCAAATTGTGGCTGGAAATTTATTGAAGGTCAACAAAAGAATTGTGCAATATCAGGCTTAGCTAATGCAAAAGCTCAAATATGCTAATAATGGAAGGATGAGGCCAACAGAAGCAGCAGGAAAAGTATGATAAAAAAAAAGAGGAGAAAGAAGCCTATGTACAAGGAACCAAAACAAACTCGAAAGAACCCACAATTGTGGAGGAAGAATGATGAACAATATAAATGGCTAAAGCATGACCAAACTTGAAAAGTGGCAAAGAAGAAATCTCAAGAAAGACAAGACTTTCAATTCATTTAAATATAAGTTATTTTGCAAATAATCACAAATGGGACAGATTCCAATTACATACAGCAGCTTTAGTTTTCCTTTAATCCAACTTTTTATTAGTTTACTTAGCAAAATTAACAAAAAGCTTGCAATACATAGTCTAAAATCTATTAAATCTATTACTTTGTATTGCCATCAATATAAACAGTTTTGAGCTACAACATTTTAACATCAATATACAACAATGGTTTAGATCTGATTCTCCTCGTTTATGTATTAAAAAAATCAATCAAGCTCACACTGGAGCAGTTTCACTTACTACTGAGGTAAAAGCTTTCTAAGAAATCTCAGTTCTCAAGGTTATATGTGGATTATTTATTTTGACTTACAATTAAATCGAATGCTTTTATTTTAGTCTGAGTGTGTATTAAAAAAGTGTGATAAATGTTAACTCATTTGGGAGCTCGGCTTTGAAGAATGTATGCACTATGTTTTTTGTTTTGTTTTTTTTTAATTTAAATGAATGAGAAAGATGATAGGCACAAGTGAATGAATTTCATAGATGGTAGTTCAGACGTAATAAGAGTGAAGATAGAAATTCAGAATTAAGATAAGTCCTAATACCCATATATCAATGGATGTGGCCGATCATGGTGTTTGGAGACAGGAATCCAAAAATCTTCAGAGAAACTGAATTTAAAATAGGCGCCACTCATGTTTTGAGCTTTTAAAAGAAGGCATAAGATATACTCATCAAAATGTTTCTTAAATTCTGTAATTAAAGTACACATTTGCAGGTTTTTCTTTTCTTTTCTTTTCATGGTAATTTATGGATAGTAGAATGAATAAAAGTTGAAGAAAGCTGTAAGTTGATAAGACAGATTATTTCATATACTGTAAATAGTGCTTATTATTTTTTTTCTTGGTTAAACAAGCGATGGAGAGCAAAGCTTCCTTTAGTCTCATGCATTTTCTAAATTGATAATCTTCTCTGAAGTGAAAAAAAAAAAATAAAAAAAAAAAAATTGTAGAAGGCAACATTGGTAATAGATTGTTTCATTTTCTTGGAGAGAAGATAGTTTCTAGCTTTGGTCATGCAACCAAAAATATTCAAAATTTCAATCCTTTTGACAAAGGCCATCAAATAACAGAAACAATCCGTATGTTTCCTGAGTTCAGAAGATGATTTACAAAAAAAATTATAAGTATATAAGAATAAAGTCAGTAGCAATGACAACTTCTCTTATGATCTAAAAACGCTTTAGCTGAGAATTTGCAGAAATGAAACTGGGTGCCACACAATCCAATAGAGTGAAGTTCTAATAAAGTGTAAAACAAGACTAATGTATAACCTTACTAGGGCTCTTTTCTACAGATTTTTACTCCTAAGAGGCTTTCAAGCCCCCCCCCCTTTTTTTTTCTTAAGTTATTTTAATGTTTAATCAACATTAAAAATCTCAAGGTGTTATAAAATTAGATACCAATACTCCTATGATAAAGTTATAACATTTTTTCTTTGTCTCTTTCACTTCATGTTCTAGATATAGAATAATAACAATAATAATAATTATTATTATTATTTTGAATAAATTTCAAGATACATATAAATTTACCTGTGGAGGATGAATTAGGATCAGCGTATTTCAATGGCCGTCCAAGAAATAAATGAAGATCAATAATGTAAGGGGCTTCATCTGGTGAAATAATAGAATAAGCAGTACCACTACGTCCAGCACGGGCAACTCTACCTGCAACAAAAACAATTTTCAATGCCTTTAATTAATTATTACATAGTACACTCAGCTGCAGGTAATTTAATTGCAATACAAGCATATCATTCTTTCAAATTTCTAAAATGAGAATCTTTCTTGATTAAAGAAACTGCTTATTCCATAAAGACTAGGAATTACTTTCTGGCTTTTAAGTGAAGTATTTACTACTTTTAATACAATATTATCTTTTTTTTCAATACTGTTATTATCTGAAAAATAACTTTAGTTCAATTCAAGGAACATCAAACAAGATGTCAATCAAAAATAAGATCTTATTTTTCTTAATGTAATTATTAAGTATAAACAAAAATGAAATCAGCTAATTGGAACAAAACA
Organism: Thereuonema tuberculata; assembly: GCA_023159025.1. Lineage (NCBI taxonomy): Eukaryota > Metazoa > Arthropoda > Chilopoda > Scutigeromorpha > Scutigeridae > Thereuonema > Thereuonema tuberculata. The sequence continues at coordinate 3,636,032 of JAFIDM010005346.1, forward strand.
GAAAAGGACATTACCTACACGATGGATAAACAGTTTTGGTTTGGCAGGAAAACTGAAGTTGATCACATTGTCTAAGATAGGAATATCGATTCCTCTAGCAGCTAAATCAGTAACCACCATCACAGATATCTGATGATCATGAAATTTTGATACGTTGATTTTTCGAGCTGTCTGATCTAGGGTACTATATAATGGAACACTACTTATTCCTGCTACTTCTAAAATCTAAAAATACAAACAATTTTCTAATTAATAAAAAAAAGTTGGCAATTTGAAACATCAAAGAAAAATATAAGATTAATAACATTTCAGTCTTAGTTTAGTATAAAAATATGAGACTTAAGTAAATATTTCAGGATTAACTATTCAGGATTAAATGAAACAAAACTATCAAAACTGATGATTTTAGAACATGTTGTAAATTTATTGTCATCCTAAGACTCATTTAAACTCGTCAGCCTTATTATTTACTCTTTTTGTGTAATACAACAAATAAAGATAATAATGCCTAAATTGTCCACAATAATTGTACAGATTAATTGAAAAGTATTAACATTGATTTTCATCAGCAAAAAGTAGTAATTATAATAGTAGTCTTTGGTTGATATTAATGCAGCAGAAATACAGGCCTATTTGAAAAGAAAGTTCCAAGTCTTAATCTTTGCTCATTTCATTAAATCTCTCAAATTAGATGAACACTATCTTAATCTCTGTTTAAGTGCCAAAGTGCTTTTTGGAGATGAAGAGAACAGTCTATGGTGTAAACTGAATAACCGATTAACACAGTTCTACAGAACAGTAATGTTAGTTTAATGAAATACTGCAAAAATTATCTATTGTTCTTCCCACACAAGAAGATGGCTTACAAATGGACATAATGTATTCTTTTATTTTCCTCAATATATTCACTGCTACTACAATTAGTGTAAACACATGGTGGTAATAAAATTAAAAATTGGCACTTCAGGAGGAATTTCATTTGCAGTATAATCTTCATTTAATAAAAAGATAAAAATGTTCAATGAAGTATTTATAAGGAAAAAAAATATTAATTTTAATACGAGTCTCAAGGGTAATGGTACTTATTTTTTTTTTTTTTTTTAATTTCAGAAATTGAGAGAATGGGATAAATTTTCTTCGAAGCAGTTTTGAATGGACTCTCCAGTCAGATTCAGTGAATTCCAGACCAGATGATTAGTCAGGTCTAATAATAGATTTCAAAATTGAGTTAGCAGTTACCAACCAGAAGGACTTTGATTTCATTCTAATGGACAGCAGAAATTCTTCCTGAATTCGCCATTAAAACTTAATTAGGGTTTCTGAAAAGATTTTCCTTGTGATCTTTAATAAAAGAATTCTTCGAGTCATATTGTTGCACACTCATGTCATTTTGAAATTTCCTTCTTAGAGATGAGTTAAAGATAGCAGAAAACAAATATAATTACTAACCCTTAAAAAAAAAAAAAAAAAGAAGAAGCAGCTTTTATTAAGTAATTTTTGTTTTCTTATAAAATGGATGGATGAAGAAATGATTTACTACAGATAGTTAGTGAATCAACAGAAAAAAAATGATGATAGAGAAGAGGGTGAAAAAACTAACATCCGCAATGGGAGGTGTTTTAAGAGCATGACTGTAGAAGAAATTGATCAAGGAATAAAAAGCAGGCAAGAAGATAGTATAAAAAAGTAGTGAGGAATTAAACTGAATAAAATACTGATAAGGATGAAAGGGCAGTTGACTAAGACACAATGGCTGCAAGTATAAAAAAGTTTTGGAATCTTACATATTATGGATCCAGTCTTGAAAACTAACAAATATATATTGGAACAACAAGTTTAATACGATAAGAGCATTAAAGAAATCGGTGTGAATGGTTGACACAGAGGAGTACAGTGGTCAGTCAAGGACAAATACAATCAAAAGGAAATGTTTTGGATAGTGTTTCAATTTATATTAGGATGATGTAAAATATTTCAAACAAGATGATTTGATATGATATAGCAAATATTCACATCCACTTACAAGAAGTCCAACAATTCAATAGAATAATAATAATAATAATAATAATAATAATATAGTAATATATACAACAACTGACACATATGTAAAGACTAGTATAAAAGATGACACTAATAAAAAGAGAGAGTGCAATATGGCATTATACAGGCAACGACAGTCATAGAGCAAGGATACAAGTATATTGAAGCAAAAAAAATGATTACTACAGGATGCAACTTTTCTAGTTGTAATGCTCAGAAAATTACAGAGTATAGCTGCAATCAAAGAAAATAAGTCTTTCCATGCTTAACGTAGGGATTATCTTATAATTCATCCTTCCTTATGGCATAATTTGCTGAATGAGACTAAGTTTTCATCTTTTATAGTTTAGTTGCTACATTACTTTATTTTATTATCTTGAAATATTTAATTTAGAAGTGAGGAACATTAACATGTAGGGCTTGTTACATAATTGGTTTGAATTTGTTAAATAAAAAAGCTGCTGTTATTATGTAATTCTATGAATTTTGTAATTGTTGTAATAAAAAAATGGTTTATCCTGTATTCTTATTGTGGGTCTCATTCTCCAATGGTTTAGGCACTGGACACTAAGAAGCCACTGGACAGGCTGAAGGAGTCAGGTTGAATCCCTGGTGAAGGTTGAAGAGTTATCCAATGTTATTTCTCCTCCGAACAAGCCCTCTGTAAAAGGGAAATGGCTTTCTTTCGTGGAGGAAAAGGTAGATGAGCATTGGGCTGACTACCCAATCTCAAATAGTCCCAATGGTAAGTCATACATCGGAGCCTATACCTTTGACGCTTCATGAGCCAACAAAAACTCTTATGGGAAATATCTACCTATCTTGTCCTAAAAATTTTAATTTACTCATTTGAAAAAAAAAAAAACAACAACAAACAATTTAGTTCTATGTTGTTGATTCAGCAGAATTTGATTTGGCTGGTGTAAAGCTAATTAACCTTTTTAAGAAGTGACAGAAGAGAATACTAACTTACAATCATCAGATTTTTCCATGAGAGAATAAGCACCTGATTTATTAAGCTAGATAAAGAAGTCATTGTGTTATTTGTACTTACATGGGTAAAATTATTATTACACATATAACTAACTTACCATATTTAGATATTCAACATGATGTTTTGTTGCAGCAAACACAACAGTTCGCATGTGTGGCTTAATTAAATTCCTTAAAATGTGTAGCAAAACTGCAATTTTATGTTCTGAACAGCAGCTAAAGAAGGCAGTCTAGGGGGGAAAATGACAACAATTATATTTATAGATTCCAAACTAACATTTTTCACTTTTTAAATATAATTCTCAAAAAATTTCACAACTAATAGAGGTTTGTTTTTTCAAAACCCAATCCATGCAGATTAAGCAAAAACAGAACACTAGCTCCAATAGCCACGGTTCATTTTTTAGCTTAGTATCTCAGAATGTAACAAGACTTTTAAGTTCTATCATTCTCATAAATCTCAGAATGAAAATTTGCCCACAATTGAAAAAACAAACAAACTAGTTTTTCATAGATATTGGTTTT
>JAFIDM010005346.1:3646417-3696142 GCA_023159025.1 Thereuonema tuberculata
AGGTATGCTGGTTGGGTCGGGCTGATGATAGGCCAATAAGCCTTGAAACAGCGCTGTCCCCGATTACCAGCACAAATATCAAAAATAGCTCAGTGAATTTGTGTTTTGTTTAGTTATGTGCGTTCTTTGTTTTATTTTACTGTAAAAATGTACTAACGCATGTTAAACTTTTGTCAAATTAACATGTTATTGAGTTTTCTTTCCAATAATAACTTAATATATTACAATCATGTGCCATTATTGACATAATCATAAGGTTTTTTATCGAAATTTTTCTTCTTGACCTCTGATGATATCTTGAAAAAATGATAATGTGTTGGGGTTAACCATGTATCCCTTGTCCTTATTCATGCATTCGAATGATTTTTATAATGCAGGCTTCAATGACATGTCTACTGTGTTTATCCTTGAATTTGAATAATATGTTAACTTCTGGGTCCGGGTTATGCCCTTCTGATATGCAATGTTCAGCCCAGTTTGCTGTTTTTGGGCGGTTATTCCGGCATGCCGCTTATTTTTGGAAAAGAAAAAGGCTTGAAAAAGCGAAACGATATGGTTTCGTGAAATATTGCTGGAATATAAAAGGAAGGTTAAAATGGTGTAGTATTATATAATCTAAATAGAACGTAATAAGTTATGAAGAATCATAATTAAAAAACACTTTTGCTGGACAATGCTTTTTTTTTTTTTTTGAGATAATGATTCTAATGATTGAGATAATGATAATACTAATTCTTTATTCATATTTTTTCTGTTAATAAACAAAAGTAAAAGATTGCCTGCAAATTAATATCAAGGAAACATTGCGACATCGCTTTACTTTGATCTGAATTTATCATGTTTTTATTTTACAAATATAAAGGCAAATTATAAATAACAATCATAACTAAGATGAAAATATGCTTACAAGTAAAATTAACAGAAATAATTTAAGTTCTTACATGTCAGGATTTTCATGGACAGCAGCAAACTGTTCTTCAATTCTGAAAGATAATATTTCAAGATTTAAAATAAAATAATTAAAATAGAAAGTGTTATATAATAATACTAGTTTTTTTTTATGTGTACTGATCATATTTGCTGTCAATAAATAATACCAGCCATTAATTTGTGACAGCAAAGAAAGTGTTACATGTTTTATTAACAAAATTAATTTTCATCATTTATGAAAGGTATTCAAGTAAAAAGGTTGTTTTTGGAAGCAGGTTGCAGCCAGGTAAACAAAAATAGGTCAGAAACAATGTACTAAATGCTTCAGCTTGTAATGTCAATCAGCAATTTTATCACCTCTATCTAAAAGCAAGCCATGACATGTTCATCAATGTAACAATAATGAGAAGAAACAGTTCTACAGCTCCTTTCATTTCCAGAAGGTAGATACAAAAGAGGACATCCCAATATATGAGATAAGCATAGCAGAATACTGTGTATGGAAGATTATTTCGTTAGTTAATTTCGATTGTTTTTCACTCCAAAATAATTAGTTGCTTAGTTTTTTATACATATGAAAATACTAATAAACAATTTAAACTGAGTCGGCAATATTATAATTTTTTGAAAAAAAAAAAAAATGTCAAAGATTAAAATTGATAACAATGCTTATCAAATATTAACAAAAAAAATCAATAACAATGTTTTAGTTTTTAGTGATAACAAAAAAAAAAAATTCAAATCACATTGAAATAAAAGCTCTTAAATATAAGGAAATAAATTATAATTCACTGAAATTAAAGCCTTTTTTTTTTCGGATGCATTTTTAAATAGATTGACATGCCAGCAGATATTTGGGATTTTAAAATACTGCTCATGATCAAAGAAATAATTTGAAGCGCCTTTTAGTGGCTAAATCAATTCATAATACAGGTGACAATATCATTTTTCCAAGAAAACCAAAACAATTAGCACGATGAGTTAGAAAATATTCATCACCTTACAAAGACAAGTATACTCAGGAGTGGCACACAGCAGTCAAGATCACTAGAAGGAAATAGCTTGGGGGTGGCACAGAATGGGTTAAAGACAATTTCAAGGATAAAACCGAACTGATAAGTAATGAATCTATGAAACATCATCTGTTTAGATAGGCTTAAGAGAAATTCCCAATTCACATCGCACAGAATTTAGGGTGCATTTTTTCCCCTTTCTTTTTTATAATACTGGTGTAACAATTAATTGAAAAATTACTTGATTAGCAACAGAAATACTTGCATAGTTGTAATTATTAAAAATTATTCATAGTAACCAATTAAACATTTTCAATTAAAAATCATCAAAAATATTTGCTATAATCACGTAACTTACTTGCATCCACCCAATATAACTGTTGCCTTCAATTGTGTAAATTTTCCCAGCTAAAAAAAAAAATAAATAAAATAAATAAATAAGTGATAATTATTTTTTTTCTCAGTGAATAAAAAAGTCAAATTTGTTTAATTTTTTGTTAGAAGTTCTTACCTCTTTAGTGAATCTTAATGTCTGCACAGCTAATTCTCTTGTAGGCGATAGAATTAATGCTCTGCATCCTGACTGAGCTGATCGAGTATGAAGACGTTCAAACATTGGAATTAAAAAGGCAGCTGTTTTCCCACTTCCTGTTCTTGCCATGGCAACAATATCTTTTCCTTCCATAATAAGTGGAATACACTTAGAAGCAAACAAAAACAAGTAAGCTTTTAATATGTAATAATAAGTAGCTTTGGAAATTAACACAACAACTCTAAAATATGAAAACACCCAGTCTGTTTGAAAATGAGCTATCATAACAAGAACAAAACATATTTTCTAGACATTTAAACACAATAATCTCATTTTGAAATTAAAAGACCATTATTTTAAGTATCTTATTTGTAGTCAGATGGTCTAGCATATAATTAAATATCCCACATAATCACCCTACAGATAGTAACGATGTAAACACTATCATCCCAGTTTAGATTATTCCTTTTGATTTTAGAACCATAACAACTGCTTATCCCTTTTGTTCTTTAGTTTACCGTTTCTCATTCATAGTTGCAAAGGTTATATCTCATTACAATAATTCACTTGGAAAATATTTATCTTAAAATGAATGAAATATTAGATTAAAAGCAAAATAAAAAAGAAAATTACTTCATGATACCAAAGGAGTAAGCAAATAAAACAGCTGAACATCCTGTTCAAAATTGACCAACAGTTCTTGTAAATAATACTACATTCATAGAAATTCATAAATAATATCTAACATTGAAAAAGTCCTTGTGCATGGATGAAATGTTTGTAAATATATGATTTTTTAAAACTTTTAGTGATGCCTGATTGCATATTTATTTGAATATCATCTTTAATAACTATATTTTCATCTCTCTCTGCAAGGGACTTCTTCAGGTGATAAATTGAGGACAGGAAAATGTTTCTTCTTTCTCTACAATTTCGTTAGGATTACAAAATAAGAACTAATTAAACATTACAATTCAAATCAATTTTACACTCATTATTAATAATAATTTCTGTTATCTCTTCAAATTCATCGGAAACCAACAAAATTTTATTTTATCATCATAATCTTCATAATCCATCACTACTAATTTATTTCCTTTCTCTGATTTCAGTACAGTAAAACCCCGTTATTACGCTCCCGCTTATAGCACTATCCCATTCTTTACGCTCCTTTCATGCGGTCCCTGGAATTTTCTATATAACTCTGTATACTTTTACCCTCTTATAACGCTTCAAATCCTGCTTTTAGCGCTTTTTTATATCGGAAATTTTGTATCGAAAAGAAATGTAACACTGTAACGAATCTTTTCTTTCCCTGGTAGGAGGGAATCTTCGAACTCTTTGAAGTGCGGGTCTGTGATACAGTAAGTTAGTGCAAAATGTCGAAGCGGAAATCCCTTTCTATAAGTGAAAAATTGCAAATTCTTCGTAAGTACGACGAGAATTCTGCACTAAATCAGAAGGTTTTCGCAGAATCTAAGAATTCCCTGATCCAGTCTGAGAACAATAATAAAAAATAAGAATGGAATTATCAATTCAGCGAAGGATGGTTGCAAACGTAAAAAAGTAGTGTGGAAAATGTGAAGATGCCGAGGAAATTCTAATTGAATGGATTCATCAGTCCCGTGATGCATCAGTGCCATTAAGTGACTCAATCATTCAAGAAAAGGCGCGTGAAATAGCGGGCAGTGCACTAAAACTGCTCCGAAAATATATTTGTATTGCTCCTAGTGGAGTATCAATTGATGTTAATAGTTTCTTGAACCGCATTGAAAATGTCATAATTTATAACAGTAGCATACACACACGGCAAACCACAATCAAAGATTTTTTTAATAGGAAATAAGCTCACATTTGCACTATATCTATTTCAGAATCAAGTATCTTTCCTGTAAAATGGTGTCTAAATGTTTCCCCATCATATAAATCATTCCCCGTTTATAGCGCTATCCCGCTTATTACGCTTGTAGGTCACGGTCCCTTGACGAGCGTAATAACGGGGTTTTACTGTATTTTTCCTAGTTTTGTCCCTTAGTAAGTTCTTTATTGTTTTTTTCCTTATACTTAGTAATATTCTGGTATCATGATTTATTATTTTAGTTCTCCAACAAAAACTTCTTTCTTGATAGAAAACTTCTTTCTTTTCATTAATTTGGTCTTTAATTTTTTCCACTTCTGTAATAACTCTGATTTTGTCAAAACCTTTATTGAGTGCTATTAATTCATCCCTAAAAAATCCTCCCTTTTTTTTTCTTGTTCTATCTAATTCCCTTTTTTTATTAAGTTTCTTTCTTTTTTTAAAATTCAACTCTTTTAAGTTTCTTGTATTATTTGATATTCTTTTAGTATTCTTAATTAGTAATGGGATCTTCTTTAAGTTCAATGGATTAGGTATAGTTCCATAAAATTTTGATGTCTTTAAAAATTCCTCATGGGATTCCCTTACAAATACAAAAACCCAATGGAAGCTAATAGATAGTCAAATTAAAATTGCAAAAAAAAAAAGGATAATGGAACTACATGATAAAGAATTATGGTTTAATAAAAAAATGAAAAACACATATATGAAGACATCATGAGTATGGAGTCTAGGAAATACAACAAAAAACTTAAAAGAATTGAATTTTAAAAAAAGAAGGAAACTTAATGAAAAAAATGGAATTGGATAGAACAAAAAAATGGGTAGACTTTTATAAATATTCTAACTACCTAGTAAATTTGAGCAAACAGAAACTAAATAGGGATGAATTAAGAGCACTCAATATAGGTCTTGACTTTAATGTTAATAAAGGTTTTAACAAAATCAGAGTAATTACAGAAGTGGAAAAAATAAAGACCAAATTAATGAAAAGAAAGAAGTTTTCTATAAAGTGTTGGTGAACTTAAATAATAAATCATGATACCAGAATATTACTAAGTATAAGGAGAAAATAGTAAGAACTTATTGAAGGACAAAACTAGGAAAATACTGAAATCAGAGAAAGGAAATAAATTAGTAGTGATGGATTATGATAATAAAGTAAAAACTATGTAGGCTTTGGATGCATTTGAAGAGATAACAGAAAACCCAACCTTTAAATTATATAAAAAAAAACTAAAAAGAAATTCAAAAACTTAAAGAACTGAAGCAATCAACTACTTCCAATATAAGAAAATGTGTGAAAAAATGACAGTTAAGCCAGTTTTCAAACCAAGACTGAAAACACATAAATTGAGAAAAATTAGAAAATTCACCCACTTTGCCCAGTAATAAACTCAGTATGGTTCACCGACACAACAACTAGGTAAATTTGTAAACTCTGTATTAAAGAAAATGCCACTGTATGCACCAGAAGTAATTCTAAAGAACACTTCAGATTAGAAATGATAATGTAAATAGTCATAAAAAAAATGCTAAAACTGTTTTCATTGGATTTTGAGGCTATGTATATCAACATACCATTTAAAGAAGAGTTAGAATTAATTGGACAATTATTCATATTAAAATATATTAAAAATATAATATATTAAAAGAATCTAAAAGTGATAAAGAAACCATTATGAAGTTTCTAATATTATATGTAATAATAGTTATTTTTGTTATCAGGATAAATTTTATAAGCAAATCATAGGTTTACCAATGGGTAACTCAATTTCTGGGACTATATGTAACATTTACATAAATCAGAATATTTAAAATGGAATAAAGCAGAATAAAACTATACGAGGAACGCAGATGATACTTTGTTAATATGGAGAGGAACGGAAAGACAATTTTCAAAATTCTATAATTATATTAATTCAATCAGGAAGAATTTGAAGTTAACAGTTGAAAGAGAAAATGAAAACAAATTGGCTTTTCTAGATATAATTATTAATGAATGATGGAAAAGACATTAAAAAGCAACCATGTTTTGAATTCTAATTCTGAACATAATGTCAGCAACAAAAAAAAAAAAAGGTATAATAGAATATACAGAAAATAAAACATTATGGAATAAAAACATTAAGAATATGAAGAAAACTTTTGAAAATAATGAATACCATAGTGCATTAGTAAATAGTGTAATAAATGAACTTTTTAAAGAAAAAAAAAAAGAATAAAGAAAAAGGAAGATAACAGCAATTATAATAAAGTGATTAAATTATCTTTAGGTTTAAAAATAAGTAAAAATGTTAGAGATGTTTGTAAAGAGAGCAATATTCGTTTGGTTCATTATAAAGGGAATAAATTAATTAAAAAGAATAAGGTTATTAATGAAAACATGTTATATATAGTGTCACATGTAGAGATAGTGGAAGTGTCTATTTTGGCATTACAGGGCCAACATTAAAGGAACGAATATCAGAACATGTTAGAGTGTATAGATAAATAAGAATAAGTAGTTTCAGAATAGTAAGATCATTGCCAAGAACAGAAACAACACCCAGATCCAATAGTTAAAATTGAATGTGAAATTTCAAATGAAAAAGACTCGTGATTGAATCATATATAATTAATTGGAAAAAAACTGTATCAATAGAGATAAATACAGGGTGGTGCATATAAAACAAGCCTCAAAAGGTTTTAAGGTATATTTTAGTTCACCATTTTTTAACTAAATCCTGAATTGTTGATTTAGCAGATATTTTGCTTGATAATGTTCACAAACCAACAAGAATGAATTTGTGCGAACCTTACTCCTCCACAATAAACACGCGTTGTGTAATTGAAGACGCCATTACTGACACGCAGACCGATGAACAGTAAACAACACTCATCAGCCCATGCACAACTGTGGTGAACAATATCCGGAGTAGATATCGTCACATGCGCATGATCATTAGCATTGAATACTGTCTATAGCAAACCTATAACATATATCTTGAAACTATTGGGGGCTGGTTTTAAGTGCACCACCCTGTATCTTAAAATTAGCAAATTAAAATTAGCATTTGGATATAGTAAGAAATTTATGGAGAAATGATTATTGGTTTAACATTGTTAAGTAGCATAAAACTGCTAATAATATATGAGGGTAAAGTTTGATTTGAATTGTGATGTTTGATTAATTCTTATTTTGTAATCCTAATGAAATTATAGAGCAGATATGGGCAAATGCGGCTCTTCGTTGGGTTAAGTGCGGCTCCCAATATCTCTTGATAAAAATGTAGGTATTTTCTTTCCCCATTATACTTGTATTTTCGCGAGTTTTCCTTTCTATTTTCTTATATATGTATTTTTTATACTTTATATAGCAATTAGGATTTGTGTAGAAATGCAATTAAATTTGAATTTGTGTTTTTAAATACCAAAATTGTGACTATGGTATGGCTCTTTATATATATATAAAAATCCAGAATTTGGCTCACGTTGACCTCATGTATGACCATACTTGTTATAGAGGAAGAAGAAAAATTTTCTTGTCCTCAATTTAACACCTGAAGAAATCCCTTACAGAGAGGGATGAAATATAGTGATTAGAGAAGATTTTATTTATGAATTTCTATGAATGTAATATTAGTTACAAGTTAACCAACAGTTTATTTTACATCATAATTAAGGCCATACATTTTGCTAAATGTTCCTAATATAAGTGAACAGTTAGCATGGATGATGTTTATATAGCTTTAAAGACTTTTAAGAGATATCTAAATATAAGTAATATATTACAGTACTATATATTATATAATATAGAGAATCTAGTGCTAATAAACATGAAACAGTTGTCCTAGATTCTTGTACAATTGGTACAAGACAAGTAATTGTTTGCAAATTCCTTTTTCCTTGATTCATTAGTCCAGTTCTTGTGGTTCTTATTTCAAATACATAAGAACTGCTTTGAGAAAACATAATTACAACAAGTAGAATGATGAAAATATAAGTAATAGCAAAAGTTATTTTATCAAATAAAGTCATTATTTTCCATCTTTTAATAAAACCATTACTACTTTTAACAATCTTTTGTAAAATTCTTTAAAAACTATGAGAAATTCTTCCATATATATCTATGCCTCGATCTATCTACTTATACAGAAAAAAACACTTACTCATTAGTATGATATTTCACAGGCTCTTTATTGTCCTGCTTCTTCAGCCTATACTTAATCAAACTACAGTTAATGAATTCATTTAAAATACAACTCACAGTTAATAAACAGTGTAAAGCATTCCTTATTTTGAAACAAAAGGCATTATGTTATTATTGTTGATATGAATGATAAGTATGGATGTTTAGTATTGTTAATATGAGAAATGAGAACAGATGTTTATTAACAATGAATAACTGTTGTATTTCAAATGAATTCATTAACAATAGTTTGAAGAAGCAGGGCAATAAAGAGCCTGTTACTATTTTACTTTTTCCTTATGAATAAATTCAAGTACAATTTGGATTAACCCCGAATGAACAAACATGGGGAGGGATGATTGTTTGACCATTGGCTTACCTGGTCTATTCACCTTTCTATATAGAAATATGGAATACATGCAGCATACGACAATTTCTTTATTTTATTTTTTAATAAACTTAATTGGTGAATTAAATAAAAAGAAAGCAATTTTTTAAAAAAATGCTTGGCTGAAATTGCTATTTTTTTTTTTTTTTACACATATATTTGCTATACACAAAATAAAAAAAAATATTTGCCTCCATAATTAAAAACCTCCGGATGGAGGCCATGATGGTCTCATGCAAATCTTTTTTCAAACAGAAGAACTGGAGTTTTTCCTGTAGAAATCCCATTTAACAAAGTAAAACAATGGCAATGGAAATCATTCTTACAATTGTGAACAAATTAGGAGTATTTGATTCCAAGGATAGTTAAAAACAAGTGAATATAATTTTGTGCTAAAGCATAAATTTAAAAGCGACCCATAATAATAAGAAAAATTAAAAATAATAATGAAAAAGGAAGCACATTAGCATAAGGAAAAATTTAAAAAAAAGTTAGAAAAAAAAAAAAAAAAAAACATTTAAACGTTAAAAAAAAAAAAAAGGATTAAGAAAGAGAGAAAAAAAAAGTAGATATACGGATTTGAACTGACTACTCTCAGTAATTATGCTCCGAGACCTTAAGCAACTGAAATGCAACGGTTGCATTTCTAACATTTAAGCTAATAGCAGAAATACAATGAAAACAATGCCAAATATCTCGAACATGGGGGGGGGGGGGGATGTTGACCTCTGAAAATGCCCTATTCCTATGTTCTTTGGGCCTCTGAGCATGATGGTGAAGTCCGTTTGTCAATCCGACCTTTCGTTCGGGAGTTGTTAGGAGTGGACAGACACAGACGGACAGGACAAACACAATAGCTCCCAAATGGGTCGTTAATAATAAAGTTAATAATTTGTTTAGATTTCAGCAAAATGCAATATTGAGTGAACCAATGAGCTGGAGTCAGCAATAAGAAACCATCTTAATTTAATAAATGTTTAAAGCAAACCTACCTTTCTTTGAATTGGCGTGGGAATTTTATATCCTTTCCTCATGATTCCCTTGAAAACAGCATAACTAAGGCCTGAAAGAAATTTCAAAGATTCAGAAAAAAAACATTTTTTGATGACCATCATCTCAGTTATTTGTTCCAATGAATATTTGTATGAAACATTTTCCAATTATGTATTTATTGATTTTAATATCTGCTAACTCCCATCTAATTTGGACAATAAGAATCACTGTTAGCAATTTTAAAGCAAATTCACAAGAAGCATTAACTTTAAAACCATCTTTTATTTAATATGTTAAAATATTTCCTGAAGCAAATCACAACAAAATATTTATTTAACTTTACATAACATTGATTACATAGCCGTGTAATACAATACGTTCATTCTCACATGGTTTTCATTATTTTTAAAGGAAAATGAGTTAGTCCAGATCAAAGTGTTTATGTGCTAAATCTCATGAAATTTTAGTAATGCTTTTATTACAATGAATTTTCAGTCGCATAACTTAAATTTTAATAAAGATGGCAAAAAAAAAAGTATTTTGAGTAGTTCAGGGCTAAAGTAATTACATAATGCAGCCAACGACTCAGGTATTAAATGTTATTTGCACTCATATCTTAAGATAATCCTTTTTGTATTTTTTTTTTGTAAATGTAGTCATCTTCTGAAGCAATGGACATTCAATAATTTTACAGAATAATCTACCATCACCCACAGGATTTCTAAGAATACATTGTTAATGAATGATTTAACCTATGATTGTTGAACAATTGACATACAACACTTAAAATGATGAGATGACATCGACTGTTATGAAACAATTAATCATAGTGCAGCATGAGAAAGAGAAGAGAGGCCATAGGGATGCAGAGATGGTAGCAGGATAAAGAGGTAGGCTTTTAGAAGCAGAAAGGTGTATCTTCCAAAAATGCTGGTTATAAATATAAGACAAGGAAACAAGAAAATGGAAAATGACTTTCCATAGTGATAAAATTAGGCAGATGAAGATCACAAAGAATCTAATTTTACACGAGCAACACAAAAGAAATCTCGCATCAGGGCCTAAGAATAAAGTTGCCAATGGAGGAAATATTCGATACTGGAAACAGAGACATTCCAAATCCAAGCAAGTAATCCATGGTAAAAGGTATGAGACAAACATGTAGAAAAGTGATAATCTCAATTCAAAGCATCTCATCTGGAATTGGAAGAATGCAATCGTTCCGAAAATGTATTAGGACTAAAGTGAATTAAAATCACTACTGACTTAAACTGTAGATGAACAATACTCATAAATTTTATTTGCATAGATTCAAGTGTTAAGTGAATTTATCAGGTCTATTCTTTAACTTCTCTACGTGAACTTGAAATATATTTTACTAGTTATTGGTCCAAACAAATTTCTTTAACAGGTTTATTAGGACTGAATATTTTTGATAAATCAGAAGAAAACCTAATTTTATTAAATATAAATGAAGTCACGTATTAAACACAATGCATTAATTTATATGTGTAAAGTGCTTTACTTATTAGTTTTTTATACATAATTTATGTCAATTCAGTTTTGCAAATAGATATGCTGAGGTTTCCATACAAACCTCAATTTAAATTTTTGCTTAAACAGTAATAACAAGATTAACATTGTACAATTCTTAATTTATTAATTGTATATTTTATGTGATGTAATGTTTAACATTAGCACAAAAATTACATCGTGATGCTACTACTGAAGAAGTTAATTATTTTAACAATGTTCAGATTTCTTGGATTATCTGATAGTAAATACTTATATAAGTTAACTTATTCTCATATTCTAAACAAATCTCTAAAATTGCATTGATTACATTGTAGCTCTGCAATGCAAAACATATGCTAGATAAAAGTGTAGTTTGTATGTTGCTACAGATACAAATAAGTTGTAATGAATAATTATTAGAATGTAGTCCACCTATTGGTGAAGGGATGACATGTCCCACAATGAGAATCATCTTCAGGTGAGACACTGCAGATAATTTCTGATGCGAGACATGAAAGGCCTCATTTTCATTTCCCTTACCAACATATGGGATACATTTCCTTAGTAAAATCTATAAATGGTTACTCTCCTCCATCACCATTACCCATAAGCCTCCTCTAAAATAAAAAATAAAAAAATTCAGAAAGAAATTGACATATAAAAACTTATTACAAAAAATAAGAGAAATGACTTATAATTACATTTCTAGAAAGTATAAATATACCAAACTTGCTTAAGAAATGTTTTGAAATATTCAATTCTTTCAATGCATTAGACTAGATCTTTCTTTCTCTCTCTCTTTTTTTTTCAGTTTCGAACACAGTGAATCAGACTGTAGCAATAATGAAGAAATCACACAATAAAAAAAGATAAGCGTCAAAGTCTCAAAATTTTGTATAAATTTTCACTCCCTATCTCACTCACTTGGTGTTAATTCTTATACATTCCTAGTAACTAGCACAGGATCATAAAATTTTGCTCTAATGTTCATAATATTCCCTATTATAAGCATCGGAGAGAAAAAGCGTTAGATGCAAAAGTTTTTAAAATTAAAAGGTCACCACATGTTGTCCATCCATCTTCATCATATAGTTCAAAAACTATAAATCCTAACAAGCTGAACATTTAGAGGTAAATTTAGATTGTTATAAGAAACATCACTATTGATTTTGTACATATTGAGTCAATAGAGAAGTAGATAGGAGCAAAAAAAAAAAGCCCTTTATTTAACATCTGCCTGTGATCAGACGATTCAAAACTATTTGTTCTACAGAGCAGAATTTTTTGTAAATGAATTCTTATGAGGACGATTCCTATTGATTTTTGTAAAAATCAGACCAGTAGGTAAGGTGTTAGGAACCATCAACGTAAGTGAATTAACAATTTTATTTATTTATTGTAGGATCTTATCATGCTGGTATTTGAAAGTTGGCCAACTACATCTTGTTTTCTATAATGGATTCTAATTGATGTAGAATATCTTCTTTACATTCCACAGTTACTCTAAATGTTGTACCTTACAGATGCAACAGATGATACTTTTGTTTTTATCTCGTTCTCTTCAATTATTTTGATGCAATGCTAGAAAGAATCATAAAAAGTATTTTGCCTTGTTTTCATGGGCTCCATTGATGGCTTTAAAGCATTGACTCAATAATCAAATATCGTGTATCATCAAGTACGATCTCAGTGACTATGTCCCAATTTTGCCAAGTTATATCAAGCTGTGAGTAGAACAAAGATGCCCAGAAAATGCTTACAAAATCACTAGCAGCTGCAGGACTGGATATGATGGAAGACTAAGGAGCAATAAGGTGTCAGTGACTGCTATCAGTACATTATGCTATCAACAACAGCTGACAGTGACCAGATGCCAGGTTAAGTCTACTTCGTGTTAAAATCTCATCAGTTTGATTTGCCCAGTACTCATAACTCAGTGGGATCAAAAGAAACCAAAAATAGCTCAGTGGATCTTTTAATTGTTGTGCGTTTTTACCTTTATTGTGTATTACTAACTCTTACGCACATTAAACTTTTGCCTTTATATCTACAGCGACTTCATATGAAATACGAAAAGGAAAAATTGAAAAAATTCATATCAAGTTTGCTTTCAAGCCCAAGGCGTGAAAGCAAACTCAATGTGTATTCTTTTAATTTCTCCTTTTCATGTTACATTCCTGCACGTTAAACTGTCCTATTCATGTAAAATACTTTTTTACATCAATAACAAAGATCTACCACATACTACTAATCTCAATCAAGTTAACATCTTTGTCAGATGTAGAATGATGCTACCAAATCTTATTTAATATGCTACTTATACATATGAGAAAATAGATACTGATACATTAAACCCATGGTCCGCTGGTATATTTGCTGTGGTCTGGTAGTGTCAAACTTAAAATTAAATTTCAGCCTTTACATTGCTGCCAACAGATACATTGAAAAATGTCATAACTTGCAACAGCAACTGTCTCATACTTTAATGCTGGAATGTTGGTATGAAACATAACTAGCACAGTATTTGATAATTTGAAGTTTATGCAAATATATTAAATATATTATTAATTATTATATAAATGACATTATCAAATCATAAATTAGTAAGATATAGTAAGGGTTGGCGGTTTGCAGTATGGGACTCTGCAGCCCTTCATCAGAACTTTTATAAAAATATTGGCCCTCAGACTTCCTCGAGTTGTGCATCCCTGCATTAAACTAAAGTAGCTTCCCATCGTCCACCAATACAACTTCTTGTTTTGTTTTTGTTTTTTTCAGCTGCATTCAACAAAATTTCTAATTCCATCAATCCATGTTACTTTTGTGAATGTTTTCTTGACGTGCTCTCTTTGGTTGGAATTCAGTGAGAGTTTCTGTTGTCCCAATATGATTGTTTTGTCTTGCTACATGTCCTACCAGATTCCATTTTAGTGTCTTTATAGTAAATAGACTGTTAGCCACTTTAATCTGTTGTCAGATCTTTCATTTTTGGTCATATTTTATGCTTCCTAACATTCACCTTTCCATATTTCTCAGTATAGAATGTAATCTTTGAATTGCTTTCCTAGTCAATGTTCATGTCTCAGATCTATATGAATGGATAGGCAATGACTAAATATCTGGCTTTTTAAGCATAGTGACACTGTTCCTTTCTATATTGTGTTATTTCTGTCACAGATGTTACATGCAATTTTTATTCTCCATGACAAGCTTCAATACATAAATCTCCACGATAATGCTTTCACCCATTCTAATTTACTATGCGATATAGACAGGCTTCTTCTAATTCCATGTTACCTATTCCCATTTAATATTTAATGATAAATCCACTGAGCATAACCTTTGTGATTTTTAAGTCTGTAGTTAATCCAAGTATTAAGCTATTGACACCTCAGCACAAAATCATGAATTAAAAAAAAGTGAAAAATTGAATTATTATTTATTGAATTTTAATTCAGTATTTTTTTCTGAGGCATCAATTTCATTTTTAGTGTTATCACAGACCACAGTTTATAAGTAAATTTGGTACTTTTCAAGTATCTGAAAGTCCACCTAAATTTAATGGTAGTCTTGCATTTATCAGAAATTAAAGAGTTCCTGGGATTTATCCCACATAATGGAGGTCAGACAGAGAAAGCCTTTGTGTCCCACTTTGGATTCAGACCTGATGATGATTCCTCAAGTGGCACACGAAAGGCCTTGTTCATCTGACTGTATGGGTAAATCCCAGAAACTCTTCAGTTGCAATGACAAGCATTTAAAAATGAATTAAGTATTAAAATAAGTATAAACTTCACACTTTCTGAATAAAGCATGATGACAACAGAAACCAGAATATAGAAAACAATAAATAAAATCAACTCACCCATTGACTGAAATCCTCCCGATTTCTTATTTTTCTTGCTCTGCTTCTGAACCCAGGATCTTGTATCGAGTTCAACTTCTGATTCCATGTTAGCTTGTTGGAAAAATTCCTAAGGATGAATTTATCTTAAGATATGAAAGACAATCACAGATAAGGCGAGAACTGTAATCTACACATTTTTAAGTACAATGAAAATGTAAAGCATAAATCAGACCTTAATTAAATTAATAAGTAAAAAACCTTAAAATTTCAACTCAGAAAAGCATAACTGCACAAAGGTTTGCTTTTGCATCCCTGAGCTGTAATGGGATCTGTAACCTTTCATGCCTTTCTGTGTCGATTATCACTGGGTGGATTTGGCTGATGCATCCCAATAAGGACATACCAGCCGTCAAAACATATCATAGTCTTTAATTAATCTTATATTTTATTTGTGCAGTGGTAGTCTATTTTTATTGAGATATTTTATCTGTATGTAAAAAACTTTTAAATAAACAGCTATTTTGCTCAAAAGTTAAATTTGGATGATAAATATAAATCAAAATTCAGCGATATTTTTGGTAGAAATAAAATAATAACAAATGCCATTATATCTGAAACCCATACTATGTGAATCGTCTCAGTTATTATGAATAATACACCAACAAAGCAATGCATAGATTACTGAGAATACTACAAGATTTGTGATAGAAAGTGAGGTTCTCAATAAATGTTTGATCAGAAATCAAAGTTAGAAAATAGAATTAGACGGATCAAGTGTCACTCCTATGTAGACAATCTATCACATGTAATTTAGAATTTCTAAATTAGATTCCCAGGAGTTAGAAGAGGCCACGAAAACACCAACGTGGTAAATGGGCTTATAATTAAAAGTTTCATTGAGTTGGAATGAAAGTATAACTTCTAGACAGGCAGAAATGGTTAAACATTGGAGACTTTCATCTTAATAATGAATTTATTGTTATTTAGTGCTCCACATTTCACAATCAGTGCTACAGCTAAATCAAAACATTCGACAAACAGAGAATAAAATCTGAATTACTCGGGGAATAAATGAAAGCAACTATAATAGTTAGAAAATGTTTGAGCTGATGATAAAATTTGAAATTCGTCTTTCGTAAAGTATCAAGTGTTCCACTTATTTACCACATATTCAAGCAAGACCCGAGTATTTATATGATCAAGAATTACCGATTAATTAAAAACGCCCTATTACAGTGTTTTTATGTGGAGAAACTTCAACAAGACTAACTTGATCGGAATTCATGTTCATCTATTTACTGCTATTAATTAGAAAGATTAAAATCCGTACTCTAATTTAGGATCACTGACAAATAACGATGCAATTAAGAAAAGTTAAAGAATCATAAAATGCCAAAATAACAGTAACACAGAATAGGAAAAAGTATTTCTTATTGTTCCGCAAGAACACGTTGGTTTTACTGCTCGTCATTACTTACTTTCAAACAGTTTAAATAATTATATGAATTTAAAAAATCATTTTCTATGAACTCCACATGTTGGACATCGATGGGATGTTTGAAAACCTGATTGTGCCAAAAAAAAAAAAATAAATAAAACGAAATGATAAATAACTGTAAAGAAATTACCGACTTTATAGAAAATAATGATTATTTTCCAAATTAAATTTGAATAATTAGTCCAGCAATTATTAGTTGTGCGGAAATGTTAACAAGAAAAAAAAAAGAGTAACGACTCCTAATTACCATCTGTTAAATTCGTTTCGGGAATTGAAAATATCTTGCCACGCATGCTCAGATCAATGTTCAAATCTAGGCATAGGAAGTCGTATTGCTTTCAGAATTGTTATGTGGGATTATGACAAGTAGTAGCATATTGTCTTTTTCTTGATTCGTCATTAATTACTGTTGTTATTATTATTGTTAATGATTCATGTCTTGACACTTGAATATTATTGTTTTTAGGAGTCTCTAAATATCACAAATACTTTGATCTCCTATTTGAACAGAAGACGATTTCAGCTTTCAAATGGATTCTTTCAAAAACTTATCGAAATTTATTATTTTGATTTGTTTGACAAATGTTCAATTGCGATTTCTGTTTTGAGATAATCCAGTAATGAAATCCGATAATCTGTGATACTATTGGGAAATTTACCTTTGTGAAAGGCAAACGACTCAAGTTAATGGATATCATTTGTTCAGTTGTAGGAAGCGATGTCGGGTCAGAAAAGAAAATATTAGCTTATGAATAAAAAAAAACACAAACATTTTTTTTTAACTTAAAAAAATATGAGTTTAAAAACAAAGGACCATTGATAAGGAACCAGGGTTTAGTTAGAATATAAAATAGCATCAAAGTAAGTTCAAAACTTGGGAATTGTTTTATTATTTCTTAACAATATAAGAAGACGTTTGTAAATACATTTCAAAAGTTTTTGATTAGTTTTAAAACATTGAATTGATAAATTATTATTAGAGAAAATAAAACAAGTTTAAATAAATGTGTATATATTTAAAAATGCTTCAATAATGTATGGATTCAGTATTGAAAATTCAGCTTTTAAAAAGTACCACTTAACCCAGTCTTAACTTTAGCTGTTATTACATTGCTGGATGTCGTAAATAAATCATCAGATCAGTATTTTCAGAATTACAATATGTTTTGTTTTAAAATTTTCAGTTAAAAAATTGCTTTAGTTATTTCAAATTTTATTTCAGCTGCTTTCTATAATGTTTCAGATATGAATGTTTCAATGATTGTGCATTTTTGTTTGCTTATGGTGAAACCAAGAGATATCACATTAGTTTTATTTCCTATCTTTTCCTGTCTGCAAATACATATTATGGGACTTACTGTTTATAATTCTGTGCATTAAAAGTCCACTTTTTTCTGAATTGCTCATTTTGTTTTGTGAATTGAACCTTTAAATTTAAAAACATAATTTCTATAATCAATAAACTCAACTTGTGGAAATTATTCCTTGGACAGATGAATGATAAACATTCTAATAAAAAGCAACTTAGCAACACAATGGATTCATAGATAATGATAGACTAATTGAGATAACTCCATTAATTTTTATTTATTATTATTATTATTTTTTTAATACAAAACCCTTTAGAAGAATCTCAAACTCGCATGATTTGAGATAGCTTGAAATCTTATTAGTCATATTAATATCATTTTGCATTGTGATGTGACAACAGCTAATCCAGGAAGAAAATTTGCTGGATATATTGACAGAAACCTTATACAAATAAAAATACTTGTTATAGCTCTACAGAATAGTTACTTTACATGATTTCATCATGAAAATTTCGAATTTTTTTCAGTTGCAGAAATTTGCTACATTTATATTTCCTCCCACCCCACAAGAAAAATAGGCAAATATTTTATTGAAAAAAATTTTATGCAAAATTTCATGATGATAAAAATATTTCCCCATTAAATTTAATGAGATCAAAAAAGCTTACATCATAAATGACAGTTTTAATAAAATTGCAAAATAGTATTTTTGTTTCTGAAAAATAAATTAAAATTAAATACTGTAGAAAGCTTTGCAGAAAAAGTGAAATTTCAGAAAACTTATTCCGATTGTTATTATTTGACAACATTGTATTCATTTGAATATGAAATTAGAAATTTATTTCTGGTTTCCTGAAATCATAGCATTGTGAATATAAAATAAACGTTCATTTTTTTAAGTTTAATGTAAAAACATTTTTTTGATTTCTGTTTCATTGATTAAAGTTTCTGAAACAATTGGTTATCATTTGACTGAACGTAACTTATTTATAAACCCAATGCCAGTAGAACTGAACTCTGATTGACAGCAGAGAATGTTAAGCTTGAACTACTGATGATTGATTTCATTTTTGTCATTTTGTTTTAACTTTTGTAGTTATTTAAAAACATAATTAATTCTTTCCTGAAAATCCAAATTTTTCTTCATTGTAATTGAGGAGCTGGATGCGTTAGTCGTTTAAAGCTGTTATTGTTAAAACTGCTCTATAGAAAGCTTGGATCCTTGTTTAGCTAGGCGGCAACTCTTAATTCTGAATTATTCTTATTGTAAAGTATTGAAATGTAAATTTGTTTCGGCAAAAAAGATGAGCAATAGCGGGAAAGGTTATGTCTCAACTGCAACGGGGAAGAAAGTTGCCACAAAGTTTTAAATGCAGTTACAGCATGCTGTAAGAAAAGGTTATGTGCTTGTTTGTTCTATCCAGATATGTCAGCTTTATATACATCATACACCTTACATCTTAAATGAGATTATAACACTCAGAGGAGATAGCTAGCAAAAAAGAAATTAGTTCTATGTAAGAAGAGCATTATTTGCATTTTTAATAAATGTATTATTTCTAATATCAAGATACTTTGTCATGTAAAAACAACTAAAATGGTTGTATTTTGATGCTTTAAAGCACATAAAAGAGTTTTCAATGCTTAGGTGTTGTTTTCTTCCTTTGCTTTGATTTTTAAAACTTGAGACTGAGTTTTCTCAAAACCTGATTTTGTTACTTAGGCTGTTATTGCATCCTGGTCCTCAATTGTAAAAATAAGCTAAAAACAAATGTGGAAAATAATTTTAAGTCTTAAATAATAAGACTTCATCAGAGTATTGTTTTTATGTTTACAATGATTGGTTTTTATTATTCATGTCTTAATAAGCTGTGTTTTTATTCCAGACAGCTGTAGTTTCTTACATTGAAACACTTCCAAAATGAATAACAGAAATCAGAAGAATGCTTTTGGTATTCCACCTAGATGGCTCGGTTGTCCCAGAAAGGCTTCACAACTTGTAGCAGGTAACCATTGGATCAATTTTATTTATTTATTTAAAATTAATACTACTTTTGTACTTTTATGTGTCTATTGTATGTGTTGTGATGATTTTTTTTTTAAACATTTGCAGGCAAATTCTTGGCATTTAAAACACCTCTTTCTACAAACTATGATGATCAAGTTCCAGAGCATTGTCGTTTCTTTCCTTCAATGCTCTTGTCATCAATGCATAGTTACAAAGTAAGTAGAAAAAGTGCTTTTTAATTTTTTTGAAAAACTCCATTTACATAAGGAACACAATTTCAAAGATGAAACACTACTTATACTGAAACCTCACGAATGGCAACATACAAAATCAAGGAAGATTAATATTCCTCTATCGACAGAACTGTTTGCAGTCATAGATAATGATGATAAATCTTTTACAACCTGAGAACTTACTTTTGTTTTATTATCCTACTAATATTATGCTTTAAAAATGAATTCCCATAGACCAATGTAAGTCGATTTTCAAAATAGATTTTTTTTAGTTCATTTTTTTTTTTTTTTTTTGAATTGTTCCAGTAACAACAAAACTACGATACATTAAAATTAAAAGCATGTTAAAATCATATTGCATAAGATATTTAATGTGTGGAAATATGAATAGATAAATAAGGTATTAAACACACACTATATAAAAAAATTTAAATGCACCATTAATTTCGACAGCTATCATCTGTCATTGTCGAGTGAGGTAAAAAAAAATATAAATACAATAAAATATATATGTCTCTCCAGAATTTAAACGTAACTTGATTGCATCCGATAGTGACGGACCTCGAGACTCCGCCCATGATGGACATTGATCACCATTGATAAACTCTTAAAGGAATTGCTGTTGTAAACTCGCAAGGGTTCAACTGAGGAATGCTCCTGGATGCATGTAAGGCATATGGCCATCGGGTGTGTGTCTCCGGTGTGGGGATGGGCAGAACAAACAAGTCATAAAAAATATAAACATGATTGAATCATCACAAAATGCACAATACATATGATTTAAAATTGGACATCATAAGACAACTTTGCAAACACAGTTAAAATACATAATATACCCAAACAAACAAAATTGCAAAAAGAATTGGGGGGGGGGGGGGATAAATGGATGCAACAGAGGGAGTTGGTCTTTACTTTATTCCTTTTCTGTTTCTTTTTTAATTTACTAAGTTTTAATCTATTTATCCCTCTTCTTTTATCTTATTACAATTACTATGCTTTTACCGTATTTTATAAAAAAAAAATTTATAAAGAATTGAAGCTGATGAGAGGGGCACAGTTAAAAATATATATATATTTTTTTTAATGGATTTTTTGTTAAGGTTGTAATCTGTAATACCTTTAATAGGGACTCCTTCATTGTGCACAACAGTTATAAGGGATGTCAATTGAGAGGATATGAACACCCCAAATTAATGATATAATACATCAAATTAAATTATAAGAACCACAAAATAAGATAAACATAAGCCATGAAAGGACAAATGGGGGAACACACCGTATGTTAATATTTCCCTTTTTTTCATTTTTTTTTTCTTTTTTAATGAACACTACTTTTAGGAATATTATTGAAAATATGCATAAGGAGGACTTAATTAGCAAAGATCTAAAAAAGACCCTAAACACAAGGTTAAACCAAAAGCTATCTCTTGCATTACATCCCAAATTACACAAAGATAAGTCCCCAGAGGGTTATTACAAAGCCAGACCCATTATCAATTGTAAAAACACTTGTAGCTTATCTAATTATATTAGTATGTTTTCTATAAAATAATTATTGAAAAGAATGCAACATAATTCAAGTTTTCTTCCTAAACTTTGTAATAAATGAATATTTTAAAAATCTCGGACTTGGATGAGCAATAATTCTAAAAAAAGTAATAAAACTAGATGTTGACAACATTATGGTTGCCAATACAAAATTACACACTTATGAATGATCGAATGATCCTTTTACAGTTCTAAGAAAAAAATAATGACAGTAATCTAAATAAGTGACATTAAAATAACTGATACAAACAATTCTCTTTTCTTTCTTGTAGGTGAAAATGGGCCTTTGGATAGACCTGACTAATACCAATAGGTTTTATGAGAGGAAAGATGTTGAAGAACATAATATAAAATACCTGAAATTGCAGTGCAGAGGGTAATGTTAATCATTTGAAGCAGTATTAGAAGATGATGAGTATCTAAATGTTAAAAGAAAAAGGCTGTAATTCTAAAAATAGAAAAGCATAAAGTACAAGAAGCCATATTGAATTTTATATCAGCTTTTCTCAGTCATTGATTTGCATAGATTTAAAGGCTCTTAGGTGTAATAAAAATTACTATTAATAAATAAAGAAAAACTGGAAACCCAAAGTCATAAGTAATCCATACTGTCTTACTGGATTGTAAGTGCATGTTTCATTATTATTTAGAACATTTTATTTACTAAATTAGGAAATATAACACTCTTATGTCATTAAGGACAATGAAACTCCAATACAAAGTTCTAAATAAGATGTAACAATAGTAATAGATTAGAAAAATAAAATATGAATTTGAAATTGTTTTTCTTTTAAACAGAAATTTAACTGCACTTAATTTAAATCTGCCAGTTTGACTGAAGAAGCATTTGTGCTCTAATAGACATGAAAGTGGATTTATTTTTTAATGTTTTTCCTGTTGAAGAATCAAATGATTTTGGTGATACTCTTCACTTAGAAAGATTCCAGTATATTAGTTTGTGCTTAATTATTTGTAATTATTAAATTCTATTATAGTTTTAACATATTTTGTTTGAAAGCAGGCCTTACATGAGTATAAATTCCAAACTTTAAATTCAATTTTATTTTATTCTTACGACTTAATCTTAAAGTTTGGTCTGTCATGAATCCCTTATGCTGTTGTTTTTGTTTTTTATTTATATTGGTAAATATAAATCAAACCACACCACCCACATAAACAGAATTAAAAATCTTTATATATAAAAAATAATTACAAACGCTTTCGAAACATCCTGTGTTTCATTATCAAGTAAAAAATATTTTAATAATTTCTCAAATAAAAAAGCCAGAACACATGAGCTGGATCACATGACCACCAGGAAGATTTCATTCCAGAGGCAGGGAAGACTTCAATCAGTCTCCTTATCAACCCAAGATATTTTATAATATTTGTGAGGGAACTAGGAAACTCAAAAATAACAAATTTAAGCACGCACACAAATATTTTACTATAACATGTATGTTCGTTAAATGACAAAACAAAATAAATCAATTAATTCAAACAGCAAATTATTCATCTGACTACCCCTATCACACATACCTTAAGCCCCGTGCTTTTTAAAGTAGATACAATTATCCATAATGACAATCCTAAAGGGGTTGTTTATATTCTCCCCATGTGTTGATAATTGTAGATACATTGGTGAGACCCGGCAATTTTTTATAAAAGTATATCGCAGCACCGTTTAGCCATAAGAAATAAAGGTTCTAATTATCTAATTTTTGATGATATGGAATAACCTAACCACTCGTTAGTCTTTGATAAACCTATTGTTATATGCTGGGAAATGAACAATTTTAGAAGAAAGTGCACGGAATCATGTTTCATCCTCACTGACACTAACTGTTATAACGATAACCTATTGGTTATCGTTATAACAATTTCTCATTATAGTTTCCTTAAATAATCAATCATGGCAATTCCTTTTACAGGTTATTTTATGGGGAGTTCTTAATTATTGAAGTAATTTCGAATGGTCTTGTTTATTAGTTTGCTTTTCAAATTAATCGATTGATTTTGTTTTGTCCAACATACATGTTATAGTAAAGTATTTATATGTACGCTTAAATTTGTTATTTTTGAGTTTCCTTCACCAGTATTATGTAACATTCTGGGTTGATGAAGAGTCTGATTAATGTATCTTCCCTGTACCCGGAATAAAGTCTTCTTGGCAGTCATGTGTTCCTGCTCATGTCTTCTGACTTTTTATTCTTGAAATTATTGTAATATTTTTTACTTGATAAATGAGACAGAGGACATTTCGAAAGCATTTGAAATTATTTTTTATATATATAAACATTTTTAATTGTGTTTGTGTAATGGCCTGAATATTTTAACTATTAAATTTTACACACGTTAAGTTATTTATTAAGATTTTTACTGTTGTTGTTGCTTTTCAATTTCTAATTATTTGTATCAGATTTTAATTGAAATCGTTTGTCTTTTCCAGTCATGGTGAATGTCCTAGCAGAGAACAAACAAAAACCTTTGTTGAAATTTGCAGTAACTTTATTTCCAAAACTCCCTTAGAAATAATTGGTAAGTCTTTGGTTTGAATATGAATTCATGTTACTTTAAAATAACATTCATCACTCTAAAAAGAGGCTGTGAAAAAATAGAATAGAAAGTGGATAGTGCCTCACCATGTGGATGTCATCTTCCAGATGTTGTCAACATTTCTTCATTTGTTTTTAAGATATTCTTAGATACAAAACATTAATATTCGAGTCCTTATAAAAATTTGAGTGGGTTTTTTTTTTTAAACTTGACATTTTCTTATACATCTTCAAAGGAAATTTAATATTACAAAATTAAGTAACTGAAAAAATATTTACTACGCAGACTTCAATATTTCAACTTTTTCAACAAAAGTTTTCATCAGGAATTACATAAAAGAGAAGAGAAGAATTAAATCACTCTTCTACTACTTAAAAACAGAAACAGAATAATAATCATGAATTGAATCTCACGTTACATTTGGTAAGATACATAATAACCATACATTGTAACAATTGTTGACATTTTTTATTATATAGAATTAATTTAGCAACAACCATTGCATGTTGTCAACAATCGTTACAATGTATGGTTATTATGTAACCAAGTGTAACGTGAGATTCAATTCATGATTATTATTCTGTTTCTGTTTTTAAGTAGAAGAAGAGTGATTTAATCATTCTCTTCTCTTTTTATCAATATTAAGCATATTAGTATTAAGCCAGGGTCTGATTATTATCTGCTATAGAGCTTCATTAATTGCAAACAATTCCGCTTCAAACACAGTAGCTTCGGCATTTAAAGCAAAGTAATGACAAAAGTGTTCACTAAAATTCCCCTCTCCTGTTTCTGCATTAAGTCTAGAGCCATCCATATAAATTTCTACCCAATACTCATTTGGATATAAGGTATTGATAGTTTTGAATGTGATTTGGGGTACCAGCTCAACTGTGTCTTTAGCTTTATTTACTGATTCTATATGTTGGAGATTTACATTAAATCTAAAGCCGATATCACACTATGCATTTTTGCCGCTGCTGTGAAAATGCTCTGAATTGAAGGCAGACCACATCACACACTTTTCAATGAGATGGTGTCATACTAAGCATTTTTGCCGCATTAACTCTACTGCATTCCACAACACATATAAGAAGAAAACTTAGTAATTGATATTATTTTGAAAACGCAAAAAACAACTATGGCCAAAGAAATAAAAATAGAATTATATAAAAAAAAATACAATCAATTAATCCTTTAATATTAAAAGAAACCTAAACTATCAGAACTTAAAAAAGAAATAATAAGAAAAATTATAAATAATTAAAATGGACGATTTACTACAAAATTATTATTATTGTCTTTATATATATTTGCAATATACATTAAATTTCATCATTTAACTATATGATTGTGCATTATTATATTTTCAATGCCTTTTAAAACAACATTTGTTTTTGTTTTTTATTAAATGACTTTGTTCGTTACATTATAATTTAAGTAGACTAATATAGATAAGATCTTCTAGTTTTTAATCTTGCAAAAATTACAATTCAAAATGTTCAATGTAATCAGAAAGAGGTAGCTTGATTTTGTTTCATTATACTAATATCTACAGATAACATGATATGTTTGCAATTCTAATACTTTTGTTATTTGAGGTTTTTATTCTCTGTAATTTAATTTTATTCATAAAACAACCTGCAGACAGGTGTTTTTGTACCTCGTAGAATATATTTAATCAATAAAAAAAAAATCTTATTTTTGACGTAAAAAATGTTTATTGCATGCATTCAAGAGAGGCCAGCACTATTTGTGGGAAAAGGGGTCGAAAGAGTATTTTGATAAAAATTTTCAAGATAGATCATGGATAGAAATAGATGAAGTCATCTACGAGAATTGGCTGCAATTCGATGTAGCAGAGAGAGAGGAGAAAAAAATTGTCATTTTATTTACCTTTACCCTGTAAACAGAGATATAATATATAATTCATCAGTAACAATAAATTAAGAAAATTAAAATAAGAGAATATTGTACATTAGAAATTTAGTCATCACTAAAATCTAGAAATCAAGAACAAATAATCTTTAATTTCAACAACATCATAATACAAACAACTCTCCACGTTGACTTCTCGAGAAACATACAGCGGCAGAAACTCATAGTGTGACTCGTAGATGAGGTGCAGTGAACACGCATCCCTTTCATCGCAGCAGCAAAAATGCATAGTGTGTAACTTTTCTGAAGGGCTTATATCTGAGTCTGAAACGCACGCTAGTTGCCAGCTTTTTATTAGCAATTGAAATCGTCATCATGGCAATATTAATGTCTATCAGACAGCAGCCTTTGGATATCACATTTTATCCAATTTATATTCATAGCTAAAGGGAGGGGCTATAGGGCGCCCCCCCCCCCTGGATCCACCTGCGATGTAACATGTTTTTTGCTTATTTATTTTCATGCTGTTATTATCATTGCATTTTGTCAGCCTTGTCAAAGCTGCATTCATTGCATCTTGCGGTTGGTCAAACATTTTTTTTATTTCTATTTTCTGCTGTTGTCCAAATTACAACATCATCTGCATACATTGCACAATTGAGTTTATAAGAGAATATCACTTTGGGTAGATCGTTTATAAAACATTAGAAAGTAATGTACTAAGAACAGCACCTTGTGGGACTTAAAAAAAAACCTTAAGCCAGAGAAGCCTGTTACCTGTTATATTTAAATCTGTAAGTTTATTTTAGGAGTTTTGATCTCCAGACTGTATCAAAAGCACCTTTGAAATCTACAAAAACTGCCAGCACTGATTCTCCTCTATTAAAAGAATCTTTGATACTCTGTGTCGACTTTAACACATGGGTTGCACAATAGTACAGCATGGTCTAAATCCTGCTTGATCCCTGGAGAGTAATTTATTATTCTCAAGATAAAATTGCAGTCTTGCAGCTATCATTCTTTCCATTGTTTTTGCGATGATTGAAGTAAGAGAGATTGGTCTAAAACTAGACATTTCATCCTCTGGCTTTGTATGTTTTAAATAATAATCGCTTTCTTCCACATCATTGGCATATCACATTTCCCAGTCCATATTTTAGGTTTTTCACCTAAAGTCTTCAAAAATTCTGCATGAATTTTGTCAGGGCCTGGAGATTTTTTAACTTTTAATTTCCTTATGGCAATATCCAATTCAGCCATTGTGTATTCACATGAAAACATTTCTTTATTTTGCTTACCAGTTGATACTTTAAGTTGTCTCTTCAAATTTTGTCCATTTTTTTATTTTATTGAATCAATTTATGTTCTTCTTTAAAATATGTATTAAATTTTTTTACTATTAAGTAGTCGGAGTGTAATATCTTAGTTGTTGTTTTTATTGATTCAGTTGGTTTTTTACTCCATCTATCAGTCAAAGAGTTTATAAACTTTAGTGTCATCTACTCTATAGTTTAAACTTTCAATAAACTTGGTGAAAATTGCTCTTTTTTCTATTTGCTTTTGTCTAGTGTAAATTGCTTTTGTTCTTTGCTATTCTTGAACAAAATCAACATTTTTTGATTTTTCAGCTCTATTTCTCAATATATTTCTTTTTCTCTTTGAATTCTTTAATTCATTATTCCAGAATGATTTATAATTTTTAACTTTTCCTCTAGGAATAAATAGTTTTGCAGCCATTTGTAGTATAAGTCCAAATTGGTGTAGCTGTACCTCAGAATTGCCCTCATAATTTCTCAACACCTAACTCCACAGTATTTTGGAAATCTTTCCACTTAGCTTTCTTAAAGTTCCACGAGTTATGTTGAAATGTTTGTTGACATCTTTTCCTCATAGTCATTTTAGTTACTACAGCTCAATGTCCACTACCTTCATCTTCTGTTACATATTTTTTTGTTGTATTATAAACTTCACTTGATACTAATGCTAAATTGGGATTTGAAGATATTCTTGAATAATGGATAAATATTTTTCTATCATCTGAAATAAATAGGATTTGAATTGAGTTAGAATCAATAAAATTTTCAATTTCCTTTCCAACTGCATTTATATCTTGATAAACCCAATGTCTTTGAGTGTCCATTAAAATCTCCTGAAATAATTGTCTATCTGTTATTTGAAAAATATCCATGTTCAAACCGGAATTGTTGGGCGGACTGTAGATTCTGTAAACTGTATACTTTACATCATTTTTCCAAACCTTTACCTCTACTATCTCCAACAAGTCATTGTCATTTCTTTAATTCTATTAAATTCATAGGTCAGATTATCTTTTACCCCAATAAGAATACCACTGCCTTTT
Organism: Thereuonema tuberculata; assembly: GCA_023159025.1. Lineage (NCBI taxonomy): Eukaryota > Metazoa > Arthropoda > Chilopoda > Scutigeromorpha > Scutigeridae > Thereuonema > Thereuonema tuberculata. Next base: position 3,675,052 of record JAFIDM010005346.1, read on the forward strand.
TGTCTAAACTTATATAAACAATTAACTTTGAAGTTCTTAAACTTATAAAATTTCAGTTTTTCTTTTGAAATATTAGCTTCAGTAATGAAAAAGACATCGATATCCTATTTATCCAACTGTAAGAAGATATCACCTTTTTTAACTGGAGTCAGGCCACCTTCATTCCAATGCAATGTATTAAAATCAAAATCAAAGTTTCGAGTAGAATGCATATTTACTATCCTTTTCTGGATATTGTCAAGCTCGTCCTGAATAGGGCAAAGTTCATACTTCTAATATTATTTCTATAATTCATAAAAGTGAAATGGCTTAATTTATAAAGCATTAGCCAATATTGTTGATCATTTAGCACTACCCAGGGATATGTACAGTTCATAGTGTGCTGTGGACACAATCAACATAAGGAAATGGGAAATTTCGCTGATCACATCTAACTTCATATCCTTTCTTGAGGTGTACAACCTTTGGATCATTTTTCATGTGACATTTTCATATAGATATTCTTCAAACCTGCAGAATAGCTTACTTATTGCAGCTACCGCTGAACATTTGCAGTTCTTTGTTCACAACATCATTTTATTATTATAACTTTGTTATCTTTAGCAACATTGCTACTTCTGTTAGATATCTTCTGTAACTTAGTTAACCAATTCTTCATGGTAAGTGTTAGAATCTTATCTTTTACACTCTTGGATCCAAAACAATTAAAATAATATTAATAATGTCTCCTCTCAATTTGTTGAATCTTTGAAAAGCTTGTTTATTCTATAGTATAATACAGTTTTTTAAGTATATGATATAGTATTTTTTTTTTATACTATACTGCTTCCTATCAAAATTTCCTAACAAAAGGGTGTTCTTTATTTTCTTTTTAAATCATTATGCAACTTTTACCGATTTGTTTTCTTGATTTGCTATTTTTCCAATTCTCCCTTCAGAATCTGTGATGTAGAACCATCCTTATATCATTGCTAATGAATTTAGTAGGTTCAAACTGCCAACCAATCTTTCTTAATGAAATTACATTGCAGGACTTTTTACATCAATTTTTTGGAATTCTTCATCAATCTTGCTTTCCGATAGCTTGCCACCAATTAAGCCAGTTTTCGTATAAATATTCTTTCATTTTAATTTACCATTAATGCATAGTGTGTCATGGTGTGGTTTATTATCAGTTTCTTGGTTGTACGAGACTGGATGGCTTCAACATCAACACGTTGTTATCAGCTTCCAAATGTGCACTTGATCACTGTTTCAAAAGAAAGACATCTTCAGGCTTCCTGCAGATCAGGAAGATGCAGATCATCTATTTCTTTGATCTCAAAGCAAATATTCAAGATGTTTTGTCTGTTCATTCCAGGCTGTGGAGTCAGCAAAAAAACTGCAATTTCATGACTGACTTAGCACACCTTGCAATGTTAAGTAGTCTAAAAAAATTTCCAACTCCTTTAATTTAGTAAAACAATTGGGATTCTGATTTCACAGCCCTAATTGATATTGATCTTTGCCTTTTGTCAAACAGTTATCATAGCTATATTGTGATGTGTCACATCTCAACTTTCTAGTGAGCTTTCTTCGTGTCTCTTTCTTCAGCTGAAGAATTGTCCATTCCAACTCTGTATTCTGAGACTTCTTATTCAGAGATTATCAATTCTCATTTGTAATTTATTCAGTTAGACAGTTCGTCTTCTATCAGATCAAAGAGAGCATATTGATTTGCACCAGTGTTGCTCAAAGGAATTTATTGATTAAAATTAATACTTCAGACTTGAGATAAATGAGCTTAGCACCAGTTGGTTTCAGTCATTAAGTTTTGTAAACTGATTCTATTTATAATGAAAAAGGAATGATAATGCAAATTAATTGTTTATAATGGGTAAATAATAACACATACACAAGAGCAAATTTCCTTGCTATTTTAATGTTCAAAATTTAAAAAAAAATATTAAATATTGTTAAATTATTGTAAATAGTTTGATATATTGTTGTAAGTTTAAATTTTTTTCTGTTTTTAGGGATTCATTGTACCCATGGCTTCAACAGGACAGGTTTTCTAATCGTTGCATATTTAGTAGAAAATCTTTCATGGAGGTAATTATTCACTTCATCATATTCTTGTTATGTTTATGATTGAGACATGACATAATTTTTTATCATAAAATTAAAATAAATGTTGATGAAAAGCGAACATTTGAACAATTAATTAAGTTTAACAATATTTTAATACAAATTAAAAAATACAGTTACAAGTTTCGAACGTTATTCTTGTTCCCTTCTTTGGACTAAAAAAAAAAAATTTTTTTAAAATAGTAAGATTAAAAATTGTTCAATGCTGGAAAATCTGACACACCCATGTCGTCTTCAACAATCACAATCTGGGATCTTCCATTCCTCTTCAAGCGCCGCTCTTCACTTCTTAGTCAATAGGCTGCCCCGTACGTCATCGGTCCTTGTTCTTCTGCTGTTTGGTCACTAGTTAGGAGGTTGAAGATGACATGGGCATGTCAAACCCGCATTGGGCAATTTTTAATCTATTTTTTTAAAAGACTTTTTAGTCCGAAGAAGAGAACCATAAATAACAGGGTCCTGAAACTTGTAACTGCATTTTTTAATTTGTATTAAATATCTTAAATGTAATTAATTGTGCAAATGGTCGCTTTTCATCAGTACATTACCTGCACGTAAAAAATCACCAGTAAAAAAAAATATTATTTATAAGATATAATAATTATTTAAAAAATAAATAAATAAGATAGTGAAATTCAGAACTTTCGTTGTGTTGATATAAGAAGACAGCATGAAATCATTGTATCTTGTTTTGTTATACCCTCGACAGTCATTTTCCTTAGACATTAGTGTGATCATCCATCTCCACTGTCTTCTAACTACTTGATTGTTATTTAAAGACATATTTCTATAACAAATTCATCATATTATAAATACACCAACTACAACGGATTGATGTCTGTTGTAGTTGGTGTATTTATAATATGATGAATTTGTTATAAGCTATGACATTTTGAAGTATTAAAGACATATTTCTATCTTTAAATTCGACCAAGAATTGGAGTTCCTTGACACATTCTTTCATCTGAATTATCAGTTCTCCTTCCATGTTATGTAACAGCACATATTAAAACTCCATTGCATTCTTCAAAAGGTGAACTTTAACATTCCCTTTTTTTAATACATAATATGTTACTGGAATTACATTAATGTGACTTAATATTTCTTGTAATTATGTCTTTCAACTTGATCATGATCGTTCTCTCTTTATCCTTTATTTTCTTCTAACTAACCTTGAATAGGAATTTAAGATTGAAACTAGACATTGGCTGTCCATTATTTTTCAATTAAAAATTGTGAACAAAATCTTTCGCTGTAAATTCCCTTCTCCAGATGTTTCAGAGGTCACTTTTTAAATACTTTCATAAAGCATCACAATAAACAAAAGAAACGGAAAAATAAGCAAAACATCTACTCAGGTTCGTCATTCACGACACACACAATTCAAATGTTTGATTTGAGATCATTTTCACATCCTTGGGACCATCAGAACGGCCTTTCTATCTTTTAACAGAATGAACTAATGGTGTAGAATTGAAGAGGTTATTTAATTACAGTGAAACTTGGATAATTCAAACTTGTTTAATTCGAAATTCTGGATAATTTGAATTTTTTGCTCGGTCCCTAGAATTCTGTATTAAAATAATGTTAAAAAATCGTGGATAATTCGAATTTTTCGTACGATTGTCCTTAAAATATTACGGTAAAAATTGTTCCTGAGACTCTTCTCAGGTAAGATACATTATTATTTTAACGGTCTTTCTAAGGAAAACAAAAGCGAGGGTTGGAATGTCACTATGTGGGGATTTCCGAGGATTTTTCTGTCCACCCTCTGTTGTTACCCTCCCCCCTCCCACACCCCTTCGGTCTTCACGTGCGCTTCCTGTGAATGATTTAACGCAGTTATATACCTTTTTAGTTTTTGTGTTTAAGTATTGTTTCTATGCTCTTACTATGCCATTGTCAAAAGCTAAAGCTCCCTATAAGTCATTAACATGAGCTGAAAAGGTAGCGGTAATTAAGGAAGTGGAAAAAGGCCTTAAAAAGAAATCGGAAATCGCCAAGGAATTTGGAAATCCATCCAACATGTTATCGACATATTTGAAGAACAAAGATAAAATCTTGAGCAGCAAAATTGGCAATGGAAAAAAATAGAAAAAGAACGAGAGGACCTGGCAACCGACAGGTTGGAATCATACGCTAGGACACAAAGATTGCATTCAATGAAGCAATTAACAATATCTGCCTTTTTTTTTTTTGAAAGTGATGAATAATTAAGCTAATAAAAAATGTTTGATTTAATGAAAAAAAAATGTAGCAGTATTCTTAGATAAAGTTTGTGTGTTAAATCTTTGATCATTAAGTTAATCTTTTTTATTTATCTCTTCTGTTTGAGAGAATATATGTAATTCAAATTTTGGATAATTCAAACTTTTTCTCTGGTCCCTTCAGCTTCGAATTATCCAAGTTTCACTGTAATATTATGCTAAGATTATGCCAGACATTAGCTGTCCATGCATTTCAATTAAAAATTGTAATCAAAACTTTCTCTAATTCCCTTTAATTAACCTAGAATCAGCTTCTCTGGTGGTTCTAATGAAGTGATCTAGAATTAAAAATTTCAACATTTTAATAACAGGAATTTCAGATGTTTGCTATGAGTCTCCTCGGTGGAGCTTTTATTGCCTCTAGCTTTATTAAGAGGATAAAAATAGAAAATTAATAATTGTAAATCAGTCTTTTATAAACAGTCACACATCTATAGATGGACTCTGAAGAAATATTACTACTTACGATTTAGTATATCAAGTTAACGAATCAGATTTATAAGATATTATTTAATGTTTTGTTCACATGCACATTATGTTCCATCTTGAAATTTATTGGTTAGGAAACGTATTATAAAATATAGATTTACTTCTAAGACATTGAAAAATAGTAAATATAGCTATTTCTTTCAAATCCAAGTTATTCACATTATTTTCTCGGATACGTGCTGAGGATGTAACAATGTATAACAATGAAACATAAACGCACTCAAAATAAAAATTTATTTTTTTATATTTATTATGTGAAGGGTCGTTGTTTTGTCTATCTGTTCTTTACTCTTATATGTTTCAACTTCACTGAGATGCAGATACTGGGCAAATCCAGCTGATGATAGTTTGGAAACCTGAAACAGCCTGTCTTTGATTTCTGATACTAATTTTCCAAAAGCAGATCAGTGATTTTTTTATTTTGTGTGCTTTTATGTTTCCTTGTTATACGGCATATTATCTGGCTTTTGCTCCATAGATTTTTTTTTTTGAAGGGTTGCTGGAAAAAAAAAAATCAGTTAATATCAACTTTGATCTTTATTCTGTTTCACAGAATTTCACAGAAATAAGGAAATTTTTTTCCTAGAAACTAGAAATTTTCTTTGAACTTCATGTATTTATGAATTTTTTCTTTATTTTCATTTTAATACTGATCATTTAATTCACAGAATTTCTAACAGTGTTGTTGTTTTTGTTAATAGTGTTGAAGCAGCTGTAAGTGCATTTGCTTCCGCAAGACCACCTGGAATTTATAAAGAAGACTATTTGCAGGAATTATATTCCCGTTATGGAGATCCAGCTGACACACCACCGCCCCCACCTTTACCTGATTGGTGCAATGGTAATCATTCATTAGTTAAATTTCTTAGAACTTTAGTATTTTGTCAATCATCATGTTGATGTGATATCCTGAATGTTATGCCTGAACTTGGATTCAAATCCCAAAGCTGGTTTGAATATTTCTCTTCAGTATTCTTTTCATTCTACATGTATAACATAATGCCACCAATGCCGTAATCTGACGATATAATTTACAGTTCTTGCCTCTTGTGAAGGCAAACGGCACAAAGCCAATAGGTCTTTTGGTGTTTTAACAAAATAAATAAATAACGTATTGGGTATCAGGATTTCAGATGATATCTGCTAGAAATAAATGTTTCAAAGTCTTTCTCTCCATTTTCAACTTTGCTTATTTCAGTCAGTTGCAGTTAATATATGCTTCTAACTCTGGTAGAAAAGCTTGCTCGTTTTTTTCTTCAGGTAGCATGTTTTTTTAGTAAACAAATTGGCTGACTTTTCTTATTACCAGCAATATTTGTAGATAATAAAGCAGTTTCTGTCATCAGCAACAAGGTCCAAATACCTGGCATAATTTTGTGGTCTTAGAGCATGTGCATTTTCTTCAATAGGAGCTGGATGAAAATATGTGACTTTATTGTCCCATATTGCTAAAATAAATTTTAGGGATCTCCTTAATGTCTCGGAGATATATGAGGGTCATATTGAAAGTCATGAGCAACAATTTTTTAAAAAATCACAATATATTAATTATGAAAAAGCAAGAACATTGCCATAATCTGTAGACTCTAGACAGCACCATGAGTGAGTCTTGACGTCATTAGCTTCCATCAAGTGACCGCAGACATCTGATACAAAATGGCTGCAAGTGATGTTTCGTTTTGCTAAGTTCTGTGATTGAATTTCTCATTATATCTCCGCTGCCGAAATTCATAAGAGACCTCAGCATGCATCTGGAGATGTGTGCACGAGAGCCAGCAATGTCAGACAATTGGTAAAACATTTTAAAGATGGCAAAACAAGCATCGAATGTAAGCCTCGTAGTGGCCGTCCACGTACTTCCTCTAATGAACTCAAAAAGTAATGATTGGATGACATCATTCAGGATGACCAACGTATGACTGTGGATGACATTACAGCACAACTTGGAGTTGGACACAGTGCAATCCAGGAGATGATCAAGAGTTTTATTCTATCGGAAAGTGTGCGCCCGCTGCGTTCCCTGCTTATTGACTCATGATAACAAAATTCAGAGAAAAACTATTGCTTCAAGAACTTCTTCAGCAATATAAAAATGAAGATTATTTTTTTTTGATAAGTATTGTGATGGGTGATGAAAGCTGGTTCCACTATTATGCACCGGAAAAAAAGTCCGAGTTTGGAATAGTTTAGGATGCAGATGGCGTGATTCTGCTGGAATTTCTTGAACTTGAGAATACCATTAATGCTGCTCAGCACGTCATGACACTTCATAAGCTCCGTCGTGCATTGCGTGATAAACATCCTGAAAAGAAGATCATCCTCCAGCACTACAACGCAAGGCCCAGCACTGCTCTTTCTACCATGGAGGAAATTCGGAAAATGGGGTAGGAAGTTCTTCCTGATCCTGCCTACAACCCCGACTTAGCACCATCTGATTATCATCTTTTTAGTGCTGCAAAGGAAGGCATGTGAGGCATGAAATGATGGAGGACATCATGAAAGCAGTGCATCAGTTTTTCACAGTGTTGGAACGGAACCTTGCCTTGATTAGTTATTTGGCTGAGGCACTGCAGTCTCACAAGTAAAAAACAGCGTCCGATTAACAGAAAGCAGAAGTGGTGGTATGGTTTGCTAAGCATGAATCGGTTGTGACAGTCCAGCTGCGACGGACATAAGGAACAGATCCTCTTAAGAACTCTTATGAAGGACTGTACAACAAATTTTTGGAGATGAGCACATACAACAAGGAAGCAGAAAGCAGACATTGAATAACGACAACGTCAAGCAAATCAGGGAAGCTTTTCAGCGAAGCCCACATTAAGTCTATCAGGCGTGCATCCAGAGAACTGCACATTCCATGTTCAACAGTCCACAAAGTGTTACAGAAGCGACTGCGTCATTATGCCTACAAATTACAGATAGTGCAGCAGTTCCAGCATGATGCTTTGCCATTGAGGTTTGCATTTGCTACAGAAATGTCAGCTGCAATAGAGGATAATCCAGACTACCTGCAAAACATTGCCTTTTCAAACAAAGCGACTTTCCACTTGTCAGGTTATGTCAATGTCAAAATCTCAGAATTTGTAGGTCTGAAAACACACAGGCCATTCATGAACAGAGACAGGCCAAAAGTTACTGTGGGAACTCATTATAATAGGGCCTTTCTTTTTAACAGAGCAAACGGTAAGAGACTCAACTTATCTGGATATGCAACAACATTTTGATATCCCGCAGCTAGAACATCTGCAGTGCCATGTCATATTCTAGCAGGATAGTGCATTGGAAGAGAAGATCGACAGTACCTGGATACTGCTTTTCCCGAGTGTTGGATTGGCCATGGATGTTCCTTAGACGTGATTTAGTGCACCTCTGTATTGGAGAGAAGATAGACAGTACCTGGATGCTGCTTTTTCCAAGTGTTGGACGGGCCGTAGAGGTTCCTTAGACATAACTCTGCTGGACTACTTCTAATGGGGCTATGTGAAGGATACATTGTACCAGACGAACCTTTTCAATCTGCAAACTCTCCGTACACAAACACAAATGCAATTGCAACAGTCACAAGTGACATGCTGGAGAGGATTTGGTTAGAAATTGATTATAGGCTTCACGTTCTTCATGCAATGAAAGGAGCACAGGTAGACATGTGCTGATTTTTTTCCAATAAATTATTTGATTTTTTTTTTTTTTTTTTTCCATTTGTGTAGACTTCATTATTCTATCTGGTGTACTATTTTTGTGAGGTTTCTCGTGGACACCCTGTACTTTATGCACCATTGTTATTTAGAAAATAATATTTTATTTAAATTCTATGTGAATTCTATTTTATTGTGTATTTCATACCTTGGTGAATTGTGAATGGATCACAAACCAACAAATAATATTTCAAAGTTAAACATACTAAAATAGCAATTCTTAATTAAGTTGAGTTTCAATATTATTTATGTACACATAAAGCAGAGCATCTGTCCATTGTGCTTCCAATTTAATTTGGCTATTAAAACCAAGCTTGGTAGAGTCATTGATTATCACGGGGAATAGGTTTGATCAGATTGGTTGCAATTTGTTCATTTGTACTGCTCATATGCTCGGGAATTGATTTCCCATTACTTTATTTTGTCCATAGGCACTGGGCAACTGGTAAGGTGCTTGACTGTGGACTGGAAGTCGTGGATTTTTCCATGCGGAATATTGTTCCATATGGGTCCTACAGTCCACCCAGTCCTTGGAAGTAACCATGGGGGTGAAAGGTGGGCAGATATCAGCCTAGCCATCCAACATCAACATAGTCCCAATGGTCACGAAATGAGCCTTACCCTCAGCCACATAGGCCTGTAGTAGGATACTTTAATTTAACTATTTACTGGGCAAATTTGGGTACTTCCACTAGTCTTTCATCAAACGATGTATTGTACATATCATTTTGATTTCCATTTAGTGTTTAAATCCCCGCGAACACCATCCAACTTTTCACCAACTTTAGTCGGTCGACTTCGAGTTCGCCAACTTTTTGTCAGCCATCACACCATCCAACTCCCAAATGAGTAGGCCGTGATAGAAGGATTCCCATAATGCAATGCGTTTCCCCCAGCCGCTGTGGAAAATCCGAAAAAATCGAGGTTTTGAAACCTCTCTGATAACTTCTGACATATACAATTACTGCAATTCAGATTAAAACTTTATTTATGCGTGAAAGAAACTCGCAATACTCTGATATTCATTGTGTACACACTTGTCTTCAACTTGAATCAGCGAACATCGATTTAGATGCCATTTCTTCCATGGCCTTTATGTCACGAGTGATGTGTTCCAATGCTGCCCTGTGATTGGGTAATTCAGACCAACTTCCCGAGTTGGCCGTGCACGACCAACTCGAGTCAGTGGACTACAGTTGGTGGCAAGTTGTTGAAAAACTGGCTCAAGACTGTCTCTACCAACTTTTGATGTCAAAATCGCCCGACTAAGTTGGTGAAAAGTTGGATGGTATTCACGGGGCTTAATATTCACACTATTGACAAAGGAATTGATCTGATAGGCTTCAAAAGCACAAAATATGTATTGTAGGATACTGAATTAAAGGGTGACACTATCCAGAATGTTGCCAATTTTATAAGTTGGAGAGTGTTGTAATTAAGATCTACTAAGAGTGAAATGATATTGGAAAGAATAGGAGTAGTTGTGCTAATAGTGTTCATCTGTTCATCATCAAGGATCATGATTAGTTGTCCTGCCTTCTACAGAACCAAAGATGGAAAAGTTTCAATTGAGTGATCATGGAACTATGAGATGATTGGCAGAATCCAGATAACTCTGTTATACTGTTCTCTATTGAAATAGACAGCCAGTCAGGTAACAGATTAATCATTGGTAATTTGTGTCTACAATTTGCATCATGGATTTCCCTAACAAAGACAATATGGCGGGTCAAGGACCAAAATACATATTGCCAAGTGTAAAAAAAAAAAGTCTGCAAGAATGGTTATGGATGTGTGGTTGTGTTAATTACGCGTGTTGTGTTGAGTATCACAGCCTTCTGGAGTTGTGCAAAAGTGTTTTTGCAAAGTTCTAGTGTGCTGAGGCTATTATTATTATTGTTATTAATTTTAAAATCTTTATTGTTGAGTTTTTGCATAAAGTAAATCTATTTTTTTTATTTTACAGAAAGTGATGATCAGTTTGACGATGATGGTTTTCCAGTTGCTAATGGAACTGAATATCAGAGTGAAGGAACAAAAAGAAGAGGAAAAGAATTTAATAAAAAGGTTAGAATATCACCTTCAAGTTTATTTCTTTCTTTGTTTTGAATATATAATTAATTTTAATAATAAGTTATTTAAATATAACTGATAATTAACTATAAACAAAGAGAAACTTTTACCTGAAAAAAATTCTGCTATATAATAGAATAATAATTAAAATAATTTTCTTTATTTCAGTTGAAATTTAAAATGTAGATGAAAATTTGAAATTGAATAATATATTGAAATAGAGGAAATATTTTTTAAATAAAAGATTCTGCAAAGTATATCTTAGTGTATCCAAGTTTTTTGTGACAGCTCATTACTGCTTCATCAAGCACAGTATTGTATTCAATGATTTTTATATATGAAGGGCTCAGTGCCAGATGTATCATTATGCAGTTTGTTTTGAAAATAAATTGGTTTGTTTGATTCTCTCAGTACCAGAAATGACTAAACAGAAGACAGCAAAAATTAGGCAATAAGTAGAGGAGAACTGTATCAAAAGTGTTACTAGACAAAATGATGAAATCACATTAAAAGACTGAACAATGGTATATAGTGAGAACCACAAATGGCTATCCTCTTCTGGGCACAAAAATGTTGTATAGGAAGGGGGTCAGTTTTTTAAATTTCATTGTTATGATTCATATGAATGTCAATGAATGTTAGATCTCACAAAAATAAACGAATTTTATAATTTGATTTTTTTTTTTTTTTGTGGCTACTTTACTAAACCCTTCTTTTTCTCAAAATGAAGTAAATGTCGTTATTTGCATCTGGCACTGAGCCCTTCATATCTTTTTCAAAATGAAGTGAGCTCACATGTTAATGCAATAGGAAATACAAAAGAGTAACGTGAACATAAGATAATGTCAAGGCTTGTCCAAGTAATATATAAATGGTATATAATAACAATAATTAAATGGTATATGATAACAATTATTAATTAAATGGTATAAACAATACTTAATTTCAAGTATAAAGTTAAGTATTATTTAACATTTAATAAATATCATTAAAACATGTTATTCCCAAAAACAGAAACAAAGCAGATTTTTTTTCACTATTTTTCTGTAGCAATTTATATACTTCTAAATTATTTCATTTCCTATATTAATAACTGTGTTTACTTTTATAGAGTGCAATTGGAACAAAAAAATATGAAGCATTTATGTGTTAACCATCTTCCTTATATTTTTTGGTTATTTTTTTTTTCACTCGTTTCCATTCACTTTCTTCACTGTTAATGTTCAAAGCCAATACTGTGCCATCTGCACCTAATTTGGAGTTATGCAATATAACCTAAGCATAGAAAGTACAAAAGCCAGTGCTTCATTGCCTTCTTTGCGTTAATGGTCCCGTTTTGTTTCTGAAGAAATTTGATTAGTTTTCCTAATCGACAGTTTATCCGTTACTTTCAGATCATCTTCTATTCTTATTGTTTCTTTGACAAGTGACTTTTTATTTTAAATAGGATTCAGTTCCTGACCTAATACTCCCTACAATTGGCACAACCCTCTATTCTATTCAAATACATTTGGTGTTCTTTATTACAATTCTTAGATTTATTTTCAGGCCTGTGTATGTTGTGAATAAGGTTTGTTCAGTCCTGAAATTGGAGAGACTGTTAGCTTTTTATTTTTTCTTCTTTTCTTATGGTTGTGAGCAACAAATCAGAATCGGTGAATATCTTTATTAAGAAATCATTTTCATGTTGATTACAGCCAGTGTATATTAATGTGAGCTTTGAGAAAACAGGATGATACTTACTCTGTATACTTGTTTAGGTTGTACATATGCGTGTTTAGAACATTGATGGATTGGAGCCAGAAATTTGATATTATTATTCTTAATCTTAAAGGAGCAATTTTATAAGTTTTTAAGAATCCCTTCCTCTTATCCTCCATCCTTGTGAAAGATAATAAATGTTAGTTGATAATGGTTACTTAAAATTTGAGAATCTTCATTTTCTAGAAGCAAAGGAATTTCAGTGTTTAAAGGTTTAGTAAGACATCCCTTCTGATCCAATCCTTAAATAGTACTTAATGGGGATTGCCTTCTTGCCAAGCATGTTCATTTTTTTTTTCTTGATAGAACATTTAAAAAAAAATCCATAACTGTTACAATATTAAAAATAATAAATTTAGTTTTTAATTTTCAAAAGACATTCGATGCAGTACTATCCTTAAAAAACAGATGATAATAAAAACCTCAAAAACTTTCTCCTTGGAGATGGCATATGTACCGGTATTTAGATATCCCTATGTTATTTAGGAATGTCAGTAAGGACTATTGTCTTTAGATCTTTGTGTAATGAATTAATAAAAACTTATCTACTAAGATGGCATGTATTGTCGTGGTTGCAATGCTTTTATTCAGTTATGGTTTATTCGATGGTTTCTGATAGTTTTAGGATCAAGTCGCGACCCACCGGTTGGAAAATGCTGAGTTACATCATTAATTGAGGGGTTTTAAGCCATACTAGCTTAGCCCTCAAAAAGCAAATGATTGGGGAAATGGTTTGAAACGGTGGTGGTCGTATACAAAAAAAAAATATACACTTTGCTGCTGTAATTTGCGTGGTAATGACAATTAGCTATATAAATTATAGCAGCAAAGTGTATATTGCTTTTTTGTTCATGACCGCCAAACCTTTCAAACCATTTCCCCAGTAATTTGCTCTTTCAGGGTTAGGCTAGTATGGCTAAAAACCTCTCAATTAATGCTATGTAAATTCGAAGAAGGGAATGGTAGCAGTTATTTTAGATTATGAAATTATTTATTTCAAATTTGTAAAGATATTTTTACTGATAATGAAACATTGAAACAAAATACTTACAAAAGATGTATGATAGATTTGAATTTAATTTTAGATTTTGATTTTGTTAATTAAATCTTTTTCAGAATCCCACATTTATGGAAGGTGTACCTGGAGTAACATCTATAGTTACTCAGCCAAAACTTCTGCAGATTCAAAGAAAATGTCAAGATATGTGTGATTGGGATAGGTTAGTACAATCATATAAATATTAAGAGTGGTTGATGAGTATGTAATATGTATTTGTTACTACTAAAATAATGAATATTATTTTAATCAAAAAAGAAGTGAAAGTCTACTAAAAAATGATAAGAAGTCACAGCAGATAAAACTACATCTGCCAATTAGAATGAGGAGTATCAACTGAAAATTTACTATCCAATTGAAAATAAGTATATCTAAAAAGTTTCCATCAAAAATTGTGAATTGTGAACTAAAGAAAAAGGTTAAAAAAATAAAGGAAAACTTTAATAATGCGATCAATACCGCACCATATATATAAAACAAATATTTAAAAAATTGACATGTTTCGAGAAGCCCTAAGTAAAGGGCTCTCTTCCTCAGACTAAAAAACAACTTCTTGTTCTTTAGTCTGAGGAAGAGAGCCGTTTACTTCGGGCTTCTCGGAACATATCTTTTTTTTAAATATTTGTTTATATGTATGGTGCGATATTGATCTCATTATTATTATTTCCCACATGTTAATTATCTTCATTATAAAGGAAACTTATTGAAAACTTATTTATTCCTGAAGCATTGAATAAAAGAATCAATAAAAGCTAGTGGCTTATTTGTCAATAAGAGATTTATTTAATTACTGTGTATTCATTATGCATAAAACAAAAAACCAACTGATGTCCTTCATTTCTTTTTTTTCTTTTTTTTTTTTTTTTTTTTTTTTAAGTTGTGACAAAGAAAACAAATGAAAAGTCTATGTCTACTTTTAAACTAGTATCTGTAAAATACAAACAATAGAATTTTTCTGTTTTCTGAAAAAAATGCATTTAATTCACATTACTTACTTAAATTCCTTAAATTTAATCATATTTAAAATATCTTTAAATTAGATTAACATACATTGTTAAACATCACTGTCTTTTTTTTTTTTTTTTTTTACCTTTTTTTATTTTTTTGATAATATACACAAAAAAAAAATTCATATATAAAATTTAGATAACTTCTTGTCCTTAAATTTGCATGTCATATTTCAAGAATAGAAATTATTAGGAGACACTGACTGAGTGATGATCTGACTAAACAAAAGAAAAGACGACAAAGATTTTTTCAACTAATCTACAGTTCTTCCAGTCGGATTCAGAGCTTGAGTTAAATTGATTGGCAGTCTTTAAAGTTACTGCTTCTGTTAGTACAGATTCTATCATATAAGTGTTAATTGAACCCTAGATTGAAACCAAAACCAGGAAAAGGAACAAAATTGACAGTGTCCTGAAAAAAGGATTTTTCTTGGACATTTGTTGGCAAGCTTCAGAAGCAATACATATTATATGAAGCACAGAACATCCAATGTATCCATGTTCTTCTGTTAAAAAACAAGTGTTTCTTTCTTGTGCTATTAGATATTGTGGACTGTAATTTTTGCTGTGATATATTTGTACAAAAATATTTGTTGATATTTTTTTAAATAGTTTCAATAAAAATTCTTCCTTTGACTAAACTTGAAAGTTGCTTTATCAACTTGTTATCTATTGCTTATTTCATCTGTTGTGATTAAAAAAAAAGAAAAGCAGATGGAATCATTAAGAATGAAAATACATCAACCTTTGTACAGTGTTCACATTATCAAGACATATATTTTTCACTTTTACTATTATAAGATTAAGCTTTATTTTATTTGACAGGGAAGAGGATTTGATAATTAAATTTTATACTTTTTGATATGGAAAGGATGAAATATTTTAACATGTGGCATTTTAAACCTTTAATAAGAAATTTGGACAATTAAGTAATGATGATCCATGTTTATAAAAAGTTCAAAGCTTCTGTCTGTAAATTGGATTTTAATTAAGTTTGCAAGGGTCAGTTCTTGAAAGAAAGGTTCCGCTCCTTATAACTTAAAGGCAAGATTTTGTTGGAGAAAACTTGAAATGAGCTATGAAAGTATTATAAGATACCTATTTTTAAATATACTCATGGACAAAAAAATTAGCGCACCAAGAAATAATTGCGGGATCGTAACGAAACTTGCAATGAAGGTACATGTCGGGGAGATATGCAAATGATTAGAAATGCAGCGTGATTGCACATTACGTATAGCCGGTAGAGGGCGTTGAACATCGTATTCTGTGGAGTATAAAACAGGTAACCAAAGCTTGTTTGAGTGTGCTGAATCATTTACAAAGGAAGAGCTGAGGTAGACATGCCATTACGCCGTGTTCGAAGACAGTATACGCAGTTGTCGCAGTTTGAGAGAGGGAGAATCGTCGGGATGATGGAAGCTGGGTGGTCAGCTAGACGAGTAGCTCGTCAATTAGGCCGCTCTGATTGTGTTGTGAGGAGGTGTTGGGCCCAGTGGACCCGAGAGATGTCATGTACACGAAGACCAGGCTCAGGACACCCTCGACAGACCAGTCGTCGAGAAGACCGCCACATTGTCAGAAATGCACGCTTACAGCCAACTGCTTCATCAGCCGCCATCCAGGCACAGGTAGCACCTTCACTAGGGGCCGCTGTATCTTCTCGAACCATATGAAGGCGCCTGGCTGAAGGACAGTTGGTATCGCGGCGCCCATTACGTGTGCTGCCCTTGACGCCCATCCATCGACGCCTCCGTTTGGAGTTTTGCCGCGCACGAGGAAACTGGACTGCAGCGGAATGGAACCAGGTCGTCTTTAGCGACGAATCCAGATTCAATCTCGGCAGTGATGACAATCGTGTTCGTGTGTGGAGAGCCCGTGGTGAACGCTTCAATCCTGCCTTTGCTGTACAGCGACACACCGCTCCCACAGCTGGTGTGATGGTATGGGGTGCCATTGCCTACAATACACGGTCACCTCTAGTATTGTTCCGTGGCACCATGACAGCCTAGCGGTATGTTCATGAAATCCTGCAACCACATGTGTTGCCACTCATGCAACGGCTCCCAGGAGCCATTTTTCAACAAGACAATGCTCGGCCTCATACGGCAAGGGTGTCACAAGACTGTCTCCGCACTGTTACTACCCTTCCTTGGCCTGCCCGATCCCCAGATTTGTCTCCAATCGAGCACATATGGGATCATTTGGGACGACGAGTTGGGCATCCCACGAGTTTGAACGAACTAGAGGCAAGGTTACAGCAAATATGGAACGAAATGTCTCAAGACATCATACAGAACTTGTATGACTCAATGCCCGATCGTATCGCATCGTGCATTCGCGCTAGAGGGGGTCCAACGGAGTATTAACTCCTCCGTTCTTTTGCCTTTTTCTCTGAATTAAATTATCCTTTTTCTTTGATTTTCTTATCATTTACTTATATCAAAGTAGTCGTTACGTATGTAAATTTTCGTTTCACTTTGACGACTCCTTCTTGGTGCGCTAATTTTTTTGTCCATGAGTGTACTTTGTGTTCAAGCATTTGCATGTTTAATTGTCCATCCCAGCTTCATAGAATGCAAGTTTCAGTTGTCAGGGTGTCTTTATTGAACTGAAAATAATGACCTTAAAGTGCTCCTTTAAGGCAGAAAGATATGAAAGTTTAGAGCCTAATCCAGGCTGCACTGGGGTCCTGTTCCAATATTTCCTATTGTACACATTGGAAGTTGATGTTTGTTTGGCTGTATGTGGTCGTGTATTATTGTGAAAGAGGATCACATGTTGCTCAGAAGACCAGGTTTTTTATTAATTTGCTTTTAATAAACATATAAACTTTGTGTACTTCAACACAAGGTTTTCCAAACAAAACACCGTATTGAATATCACTGCACATTTTGCGACTTATTTTTTACTGCTGGTGACACAACCCTAAGAACTAGAACCTTCTAGTGAGTAAGTTAACCATATTTCAACTTTCAGTCACATTGCTGTGTTAATCAATACGGCATGTTACTTTTATTGTTTTTCTGATTGATCCTCATATAATTTATTTAAACTATATCTGCATTATGTGGGCCCGGTAGCCGAGTGGGTAAGGCGCTTGGCTGCAGGTTGGAGGTCGCGGGTTCGATTCCCGGTCTAGGCAGAGAGCGGGAATTTTTCCACGCTTCATTCTCCTCCAAACGGGTCCTAGGGCCTACCCAGCCCTCTGTAGAATGGGTACCGGGTTTCTTTCCCGGGAGTTAAAGGCGGGCGGGCGTCGGGCTGACCTCCCGACCTCAACCTAGTCCCTTTGGTCAAGTAACGCCGGGAGCCTTACCTCCCGCGAGCCCTTGGGCCTGCATAGGCCTGTCGTAGCATCCTTTAACCTTTTATATTTGCATTATATTTTTCCCATTTTAAAAGAAATTTTAATTTTAGTAGATTTTTCTGAAAATGTCATTTCAGATGCTTAGGCTGGAAGAATTTACAAACAGCTCTGCATCCAGTGTCATTTAGTACAGCTATTTAATTTATTTTCTTCACATTTATTTAGATGATTAATAAATAAAACAAAATTTTTGAAAAAATATAAACTAAACAATTAGGAAAGATTAATGGATAACAAGATAAACACAGTTAAATAGGATAAAGTGTATAGATTTAGATAAGTTAAAAAGTATTTTAAATAAAAAAAAATGTATGAAAAGTAGGTTGATTTATAGGGAGCGTTCAGTTTATCTTTCTCTCTCTCTCAATTGCATTTTTTTATTATTTATAAATTATTCAAGTTAATTGTAATTTAGCTACTGCCCTGTTTATTTGTAGTCAACTTAATCCCATAGATCAGTGGTTCTCAACTGGTGGGTCGCGACTTGATCCTAAAACTATCTGAAACCATCGAGTAAACCATCAGAAAAGATCAGAAAAATCGAAAATCGATCATTTATAAGGAAGGGATACGATACAAATATGGTTTTATTCTATATTCTTCTATTCCTATATATGTGGAGGTATTGCGATAAGGAAAGGTGGGTCGCTAGCTGAAAAAGGTTGGGAACCGCTGCCATTGATCATAGAACCCTGGGAGCCTTATCTCCCTCGACCCCCAAAGACCACACAGGCCTATAGCGGGACACTTTAACTTTATTTATTTGTAAAGAAATGGTAAAACAATTAAAATCTGTCTTATTTGCTTTTTTTAAAGGACTGGATTTCCTGGTTCACAGCCGGTTTCTATGGATATTGGAAACATTGTTTACCTTCAGAGGAAACCTTACAAAGTTAGTTGGAAAGCTGATGGAACAAGGTAAATAATAACTTTCTATTACCTTTTTAAATTACCATAAACGTTTTTGTCTTTCAGAATGTATAATTCTTTATATGTGATTTATTTTTAGGTATATGATGCTCATAGATGGAGAAAATGAGGTTTACTTTGTTGACAGAGACAACTGTGTCTTCCAAGTTACAGGATTAAGATTTCTTCGGAGAAAAGAGCCTGATAAACACATATCAGGCACTCTTTTAGATGGGGTAAGAATCTCTTTTATTTTATTTCATTTTGAATCGCGTATACGGGTCAATCAACTATTCTTTGTACTAAACGCGAGCGACAAATAATGATTTTATAACAAACAAAAATCGAAAATCTAACTTCCTACGGAGCACATTTTAACGATTAGTGAATGAAGTTTAAGATAATGGGCAGAGCACTGTTTTAATTTGAAGAGCAATATTTTTGCTTTATTTAGTGAGATTAGGGCGATAATTTGTCCCCTGTGGGACAAAACAAACAACCTACTTTATTGTATAATATTTCGGATTTTCCCTGTCATTGTCGCATATCCTTACTATCAGTTACTACTATTTAACATATATTTTGTATATTTAATAGCAATCTGTAATAAAATACAGTAAAACCCCGTTATTACGCTCGTTAAGGGACCATGACCTACAAGCGTAATAAGCGGGATAGCGCTATAGACGGGAAATGATTTATGAGATGGGGAAACATTTAGACACCATTTTACAGGAAAGATAACTTGATTCTGCAATAGATATAGTGCAAATGTGAGCTTATTTCCTATTAAAAAAATCTTTGATTGTGGTTTGCCGTGTGTGTGCGCTAGTGTTATGAATTATGACATTTTCAACGCGGTTCAAGTAATTATTAACATCAATTGATACACCACTAGGATCAACACTAGGATCATATTTTCGGAACAGATTTAGTGCACTGCCCGCTATTTCACGCGCCTTTTCTTGAATGATTGGGCCACTTAATGGCACTGATGCATCACGGGACTGATGAATCCATTCAATTAGAATTTCCTCGGCATCTTCATATTTTTCACACTTTACTTTTTTACGTTTGCAACCACCCTTCACAGCATTGGTAATTCCATTCTTATTTTTTATTATTGTTCTCAGACTGGATGAGGGAATTCCTAGAGATTCTGCGAAATCCTTCTGACTTAGTGTAGAATTCTCGTCGTACTTACGGAGAATTTGCAATTTTTCACTTATAGAAAGGGATTTCCGCTTCGACATTTTGCACTAACTTACTGTATCGCAGACCCGCACTTCAAAGAGTTCAAAGATTCCCTCCTACCAGGGAAAGAAAAGAATCTTTACAGTGTTACATTTCTTTTCGATACAAAATTTCCGCTATAAAAAAAGCGTTATAAGCAGGTAAAAGTATATAGAGTTACATAGAAAATTCCAGGGATCGTATGAAAGGAGCTTAAAGAAAGGGATAGTGTTATAAGCGGGAGCGTAATAACGGGGTTTTACTGTATTCGCTTTGGGAGTTTGCGAAGTCTCTGAAGTGACAGGGAAACCAAATACTCGCAGGGAAACATTGTCCCCTAAGTTACTGTAAAAGTACTAAAATATTTGTAATTAAACTAACATCGGTCACTGTAAAGCTTTTGATCAATGGCCTAATAATACTTTGGGTAAAAATAAAGTTCAAATAATTATTTCCAAACTTGCAAACTAAACTTTATTCCCTTACTGGGTTGAAAGTAGGTGCTATCAACAATAGATAGATTGTCTTTGCAGAAAGTAATTTTTCTTATTTTACGTGTCATTACAAATATCTGTGGCTTTTGAACTACTATTAACTTCAGCAATGACATAAAAGCTGTTTGGCTTGCTGTTATAAAATACTTCTGTTTTTATTAACATTTCTTATCCTTCTGTTTCAGGATAAAAGCCTGCAAAGCAAAAACTTTAGTTATTTTTTTAAGGAGATTTTTAACTGACTTTTTCAACTCGTCTGCTTTCAGTTTCAAGGCCAAAATATAAATTATGCTACAAGCACTTTATTCTTATGTCAACTTAGGATTATCTGTACTACAGCTTACAATATACCAGTAGAAAACAAAATGGCACCTCCCAAACTAAAAGAATACAAAACAAAAACAAATTAAAGGAATTCATGTGCTGGCAACCACCAGCCTCAAGGAATTTCCTAAAGGCATTAAAATGTTCAAAGAAACACCTAAGTTACATAAATAACAAGGTGTAGGACCAAGTATTTATTTAGGTGACATTTGTTATTTATATAATTTAGGTATTTTTTTTTTCTTTTTTAACTTTAATGCCTTTAGGTAATTCATTGAGGCTGGT